>OX463839.1:49065234-49147461 GCA_949825065.1 Odontocerum albicorne
TTTTTCGTCTTATATTTATGGGTTATTCAGTTCGTCTCGTCATGTCATACAAGACACACGTGTTTCCTTAGTCTCCGCTCCTAAATTGAAGCCGATATATTCTCGTTGTGAAGTGAAGTGTTTTGGGCCAGTCAGGATAGTGCCCAAATTTCTGGGAATTGACCGTGCCGACTCGTATCCGGACCCTGTGGCTCTCATATATATTGTCCCTTCAACATATGTTGCCGAGGTCCATACACCAGTACGTTACCGCCCTATCTCATTTTATTGTATAACGTTCATTCTAATTACGAGTACTTTTTCTATTATATTATTTAAAATTCCGTTCTGAAATTATTTACGAGGACTCTTTCTATTATATTATTTAAAATGTCGTTTGAAATGTCAATTTTAGTGCTTAACTTTTAACTGTTAACACACATGGTGGTTCTAAGAACAAAAGTCCCGAAATCCTCGGGAACAAACTCGAGCCGCATCATGGACGCCAAGTCACGTGCCACCCCCATGAGGAAGAATTCCGCCCTCTCCTGCCCTGGTGTAGCTGCAAACACCAGCACCAGCAACTCCAGTGCGTGGATCACTCCACGCAATGGAGCTAAACAATCAACTCCAGTCCCGGCTCAACCGCTACCGAACCAAAACCGATTCGAGGCACTTCCGGAGGTCGGAGACGCCCCTGGAACACCTGGCTTCCGAGCGCCAGTAAAGAGGATTACCTCGAAGATCCCACCGGTAATTATTACCTTAGGGGACAAAACACATGGCCAGATAATAAATCTGGCCAAATCTTTTACAAAGGCGGGCATCACGCTTTCCTACAGAGGCAGAGACCGTGCAGCTGTCAACTGCTCAACGCTGGAGGACCACAAAACTCTCGTGGCTGGCCTGAGAGAGACCCAGGCACCCTTCCACACGTTCACCGCGGAGGGGGAGCGCAGCAAGCGATCCGTCATCAGGGGCCTCCCAGAGCTCGCGGTAGAGGACATCGCGGCTGATCTGGCCGCCCAAGGGTACAAGCCTCTCCGAGTTTTCAGGATGAAGACCAAGGGTGCCCCGCTCTATACGGTACTCTTCCCAAATGCCACAAACATTGAGGCTCTTCGGACGGAAGTGACAGTGATTAACTACTGTCGCGTCCGCCTGGAGAAATACAAGAACGGTGGCAGGGTAGGCACCCAGTGCTACCGCTGTCAAAACTTTGGCCACGCATCGGCGAACTGTAACCACACAGTCCGATGCGTGAAGTGCCTGATGGCGCATGCCACTACCGACTGCCCCAAGAAAGAGCGGGACACCCCTGCGGCCTGCTGTAACTGCGAGGGTGCTCATCCGGCCAACTATGGTGGTTGCCCCCGCCGCCAACAATACATATCCAGCCTACATAAGAGACGCAGCGTACCGGCTCCCCGGATGGACCATCGCTCGTGGAGCCAGGTAGCCAGCGGTACTCCAGCCTCACCACCTCACCTACCAGCCTCTCCTATAGCCCCCCTTTCTACTCAAACACTCCACCCTCCTCGTGCTCAGCCCCTGCCCCCGCCCCCGATTAACACGTTCACAAACGGAGAGAGCGAGCTACTCGCCATCATGCGCCTTGTCATCGGAGCCCGGAGCAGGCTCGCTTCTTGCACCACTAAGCTCGAGAAGACTATGATCTACCTCGAGATCATTGAGCAGCTCGTAGGATAAGCGTGATGACGAGTTTCTCTGGAATGAAAGTGCTCTGCTGGAATGCTTACAGCATGCAGCAGAAGATCGAGGAGCTGATGCTGTTGGTGAACAATTCAGGTATAGATATTGTGCTTATAACGGAAACTTGGTTAAAACCTGTATCTCGTGTGAGAGGCACCGGTGGCTTCACCATCTATAGATCGGATCGCGTTTCCGGTAGAGGTGGAGGCACCGCGATCCTCATCCGAGACACTATCCATCATACCCAACTCCTCACGCCCGCCCTGACAAACTTGGAGGCTACTGCCATCAGCCTCAAGGTTGACAGGGAGACAGTCACAATTGTGGCAGCATATTGTACCGGCTATCGTTCACTTCTGGAAAAGGACATCGAGGCAGTGCTGGCCTTGGGGCCCAAGGTCATCATGGCCGGGGACTTCAATGCCAAGCACCGTTACTGGAACTGCTTGAGAGCTAACCCGAACGGAACGACGCTGTACAATTATATGGAAAACCACAACTGTCAAATACTCTATCCAAATCAACATACCTGTTTCACCAACCCCCGTAGCCCTTCTACACTGGACATTGCCGTAGTCAAAAACTACCCTAACATCTCTGGCTTGACTGCTCTAGAAGCTCTCTCGTCAGACCACCTCCCAGTCTACTTCACATTGGGAGTGAGGCCGATTGCTAGCCTCAGGGAGCAGTACGACTACGCCAATGCTGACTGGAAGGGTTACAAAGCCTACCTCCACAACCAGCTCTGCCTATCACCAGAAACTCTGGTGAGCCCACAGGACATTGATACCGCGATAGATACCATCTCCACCTTCATCCATAATGCCCGTGATGAAAATGTTCCCCTCAAAATTGTCACTCCATACAAAATAACTCTTACTCCTCATATCAAACTCCTTATATCTCTAAAAAACAAACAAAGACAGACCTACAGACGTACACTAGACAAACGTGACAAAACACTTCTAAACGTCCTCCAAGATGAAATCAAAAAAGAAATCCGCCTACTTAAAAACCAGCTATGGCAGAGAAAATTGGCAGCTCTAGAACCGGGTAACGGTACTCTCTGGCGAGTCGTCAAGGGTATCAAGTGCTCGTCTCAAAGCATACCACCTCTGCGCACAGCCTCAGGGTTGGCTGTTTCTGGCAGTGACAAGGCTAATGCCTTGGCGGACGCTTATGAGAATACGTACTCAATCACTTCCGACCTTGGAAATGTTGATGTCAATAAAGCTGTCGAGGACACTCTCACCAGCTTTGCTTACTCCCCGACCAACCAAAACGAGGTGCAACTTTGCACCCCGTCCGAAATTGGTCGTATCCTTGACAGACTTAAAACACGAAAAGCACCCGGTCCCGACAATATACACAATAGCCTTCTTAAACAGTTACCACTCAAAGCGAGGATTTTTCTTACTAAAATAATAAATGCCTCACTCCTTAATGGCTATTTTCCGAGTATTTGGAAAGTAGCCAATATTGTTCCTATCCACAAGCCAAATAAACCTACCGAAAATCCAACTAGCTACAGGCCCATCAGCCTTCTTCCAGGTCTTGGCAAGATCCTTGAGAGAGTGGTTGCCTCAAGGCTAGTGTTCCATCACGAATCCAATAATACATTCCCTCATGAGCAATTTGGATTTAGAACAAGACACAACACGGTCCAGCAACTTACCCGTGTCGTGGAAGACGTGTCGATGGGCTTCAATAGGAACAGAAGTACTGGCATGGTACTGCTGGACCTTGAGAAGGCTTTTGATACTGTCTGGCATGATGGCCTTCTTCACAAACTTCTCCTCACTGGCACTCCACTCTATCTCGTGAAACTACTTCAATCCTACCTTTCCAATAGAAGTTTCACAGTCACCACTCATCATTCTACGTCATCCGCCAGGCCCATCCCTATGGGTGTCCCCCAAGGCAGTATACTTGGACCATGTCTATTTAACATTTACACACACGACATTCCTACTCCCCCAAACTGTAAACTCGCACTCTTTGCTGACGATGCGGCATGCTACGCATCGTCACTCAAGGTGGATCGAGCTGGTCGCCGTCTTCAGATTGCTCTTGAGATCCTTGAGAAATACTACCAGGACTGGAGGCTCAAAATCAATGACGCCAAAACTGAGGCCATCATGTTCTCCCGAAAAATCAAGGAAAGAGTGCCGTCGATGCCCTTATTCATCGGTGGTTGCCTGGTTGAGTGGCAGGACGTGGTTAAATACCTCGGCCTGCACCTTGACCGGCGACTGACGTGGAAAACCCATTTGAATACCATCAGACAGAAGGGTCACAAGGGCATAGGGGCTATCAGTTCGATATTTCATCGACGCAGCTTCCTTTCACCCAAAAATAAGCTCCTCCTCTATAAAACCCTTATTCGTCCTATCTTGACCTATGCTGCACCCGTTTGGGGTAGTGTGAGCAACACGGATCACCTGAAACTCCAGAGAGTGCAGAACAAGGCATTCAAGATATCTTTTAACACCCATCCCAGAACAAATCTTACCCGACTTCACGCTGAACAGCGAGAAGAAACCCTACAACACCACATTCTCGCTTGGACCGTGAAGTTCTATAAAAGCCAACAAAATCACAGAAATCCCTTAGTCGCTGCCCTGGGGGCTTACGAGAGTAAATCCGACCTACCCTTCCGTTATAAGCACAAGCTCCCGAAGCATTATCTGTTGCCTGACTAGTCCACCTACAGCATTAGCTGGGACGACCAAGGTCTGAGTGAATGTGATGGAATACAAGTAGCCTGAACGAGTGGACTTGTTTTTGCTGAATAATTAGTGTAAGAATTGTTATCTAGTTATAAGTAGTATGTAGGTGTTAATTATTTCTAAGATCTCATATATTAAGATTGAATAAATAAAATAAAATGATATGTAGGAAAATAAGATTAAATAAGTTCATAAATTATAACATATAATTAAGATTAGTTAAGTAATAAATTTGTACATAGGTATAGCCTTGACAAATGTTTGTATAATAATTTACTAGTTTAATAAAAAAAAAAAAAAAAAAAAAAAAAAAAAATTTTGGGTTATTCAATCTTCTAAGAGTACTTTGTCGCCTTTATGGTATATATTAAACAGGATTCTTATTTTGTATTGATCAATTTAAATGTTGATATTGTTATCGGAAAGAAATTTTGAAAAGATGGCTAAAATAATTGGATTTTTTTAATAGGCAATCCACCTGAACTAGAATGATTTGTGAAATAATTGGATTATTAAGGGCAAAAGATATGCAATATTGAGGGGTAATTTTAAGGAGATTGTTCAATTTGAAACAAAGTCAATATTGTATTTTTCGAATCTGACCCCGAGATATGTGCCTTCAGAGAGGAGTGGAATTTTTAGGTTGATTTCATCATCATCAAAGAAATTGATTGTACCGAACCGATCCAATAGTATGGAGTATTATGACCAAGCTGTTGCTCGTCCTGTGGAATAAAATGGTTTGCTTGTAAGTATTACATATATGGGTGGCGTGTGCAACTTTAGGCAGCACTTGAAGACAACTGTTTTTGGGAGGTCTTTATGATAGCATACACATATGGACTTATGATAGCATACACATATGGACACTATTCATATATGTTACATTATACCTAAAACTAAAATTGTTTAGAATCACTTATCTGAAGATCTACTTAGTTCATTATTTCACCTTTCCTTGGTAAGCTTTGTGCAGTTTTTTTAACAAATAGGTTTTTTTAAGTATATTTACGTAAGAGGGAATTATCTTTCTATCCTCACATTCGAATTCTTTATATATTTTGTTATATTTTTAATATGTTAATAATATCAGCTTTCAATCCAGCGTTCAGCTCTTCAGAAGAGTCTGATCTGTAAACGGCACTGTAATATTATTATTTAAAAATAATAGATATGACGGAAGTCATAGGTATCCTTATACCCTCGAAGACTAGGCTGAAAAAGTAACTGTGTCGTTCGAGGGGAGTATCAGAGCGTGGCATTCGAACCGATGATCTTCCGCATGGAAGTTCAGCGCGTTACCGCGTGACCATGCACCTCCATCATTGTTATAATTCAGTTGTGTTGATAACAATAGTTTTTGGGATACCAAACCACATGGAGATATCCGCGAAGGTATTTGGCCTCTTCCTCGTTGAATCCCCATTGGTGCAATTCACGAAACATAACGGGCAGATCATCAAATTTCACATTGGTTGTAGATCGCTACACATGCACTTTGTTGGGATCTCAGAACTAATGTTTGAACCAAATATATCTTCATTAGTTCTGCCAATATTGATACATAAGTGTAAAAATACCTCCATTTGATTCATAGCAGGTCGTATCTTATCGGAAGACGTTCTTAATTTCAGCTGTCCAGGAATCAGCACACTCCAATTCCACACGAGACATAAAAGGCAGATCAAATTCTACACTGATTGTAGGTCGCTACACATGCACTTTGTTGGGATTTATGAACTAAGGTTTTAACCGAAGATATCTTCTTTAGATCTGCCAATATTGATATATAGGTATAAAAATACTTCCATTTGACTCATAGCAGGTCGTATTTTAGCGGAAAGTGTTCTAAATTTCAGCTGTCTAGGAATCAGCACATTCTGATTCCACACGGATCTAATACGAAAAAAAAATCTTTTTCTGCGGAAATAAACATGTATTATCAGTGACAATTAAATTTCAGTTTTAGGTGTGAAATAAATCCAAGAGATACAATATAAGTTATTTCGACAATTTTGATAATTTTTTCTTTGTAAATTCCACTACAACGGTTTTGCTATCGCTATTCAAGATTTGAGCTTCTTTACCGAGCACTAAGTCAAACTATTTAAAAGTTTCTTCCCTTCACACTAAAGTTAGTGGCAACAAAAACATACGTATAGTGTGAATAACATTTAATTTATTTAAATCACCTAACTTTAGGAAAATATGCAAAATATATTAAGATAACAAAGTTAAGTTAAACTTTTACACATAATTTATTATGGTTGATTTGTTATTTTACTTTATTTTATTTATTTTAAGTTTGACACAGGTTTAACCCGATTTCATTGAAATAACAAGGGAAAAATTAAATTATATTAATAATACTCGTATAAGTACAACAAGAACAATGATACTCATGCATATCAGTAAAATTTCAGTTATGCATACAAAGTTTACCAAGGAGTTCAATTCTCAATTTATTCACCGAGATATGCAAGTTATTTCATTTTCACAATAAAATAAAACAGTTCCTTTAAAACTTTCACAGTATAAAACAATAGCTCAAGGAGTACTTTAGGAAAATAATTTTCGGGAGGTTTTGTCCAAGTTATTGAAAAATTCATTCAGCATGGTCATTTCGTTTGCAGCTCAACACAAGCTCTATTTACGATTTCTAATCATTTTAATCTGGAAAAAAAGAGTAGGACTCCAAAGTTAGAACGTCTTTTAGGATCTTTCATCTAAACGATGCTACATATATTGTCATTTTGTTATAATTATTCAAACCCAACAAGTTGATTTTTCCTCATGGCTAATAAACTTCTTACTAAAATATATTTGAGAATTATCCTTGGTGCATCCTGGACCATTGCACTGTCTCCCAGTATCATCCTTAATTTACAAGCTATTTTATCACGCTAATAAATATAAATAGAAAAACATTCCCACAGGGAACTCTCCAGGATATCAACCGATCTCATACTTTATCGGTTTAGTCCGCAAATGGGAGAGTTTATCTGCAGCGCAGCACCGAAAAAGAAATAGCAAAAATATTTACCCTGCTTCAGCCACTCTGAGCTGGAAAGTTATTCTGCTCTCCGCGAACATAAATAAGTTTCTTACATTTCGCAAAGGTTTTGTTTGAACAGCTCTTACGTTGAAGTTTTTAAAAATCTTACTACAGACTTGGCGAAATCAGCAAACTTTTACGGCGGCGGCGACTCGCTACGTAAACCGTTAAGTAAATGACGTGGTAAAGAAAATATTTTAAGTGAATATAAATAATCTTTTATTGAATCGAGAACAAAAATATGTCCTTACAAAAAACAAAGAAGTTCAAAAGACTCGTGTGTATTAATTGACATCACTTTACAATCGAGGAAGATTGTCAGTTCATCCTGTGGATAAGTAACATAATATGACGAGACAAATAACATATTCTAAACGAATATATCATAAATATTCTAAGAAATTGTTGGCTGGATTCTGAGCATTTATAATGACTGCTCAAGATATATCACATTCAATCAAGTCTCCTTAATTTCGTCTTGATCACAGAATATGCAGCTTCACTAAACGCAGTCTATCTTCATTAGTCATACATCTTGGAATTTTCGTTGTTCGAGTTCCATATTAAAACCATCACCTCCTTTACCTAGTTAGTAAGATGATTGACTTCTATCCGGGGGTATCGGTTTGGATCATTGATGTAACCTAACAAAACTAAATTAAAAAATGGTGCCAATCTGATAAAAGTGTAAGTATGGTAGCGATACTCAGTGAAGCTAAGTTCTAAGTGAATATAAATAATATTTCCTTTATCGGGAACCAAAATATGCACGGACAATAAAGTTGTCATCAAATATATATGGATTGAAGTTGATAAGACTTAATTGGTGTTAACTGACATCGCTTTACAATCGAAGAAGATTGTCTCGTCATGTTATCCATCCTGTGGATGGATAACATGGCGAGACAAAGAAAATATTCTAAACAAATCAAAATAATATTTTTTTCAAATCGAGAACAAAAATTTGCTTGTACAATTAAACCTGAAATTAAAAATAAATGAATTAAAGTTCAAACAGTCCACATGTACTAGCTCAAATTTGAGGAAAATGGTCATTATATAACGTAGATTTATAGCATGATGTGATGAAGAAAATATCTGTGTATAAAAGTGCATAACAATAACATTTTCTTAAATCGAAAACATAAATACACTCGTGTAATCAGTCTGATATTAAACAGGAAATATATTGAATTTCAAGAAACGTATGTGTTTTCATAGAAAACACGTTGAGATTGAGGAAGATATCAGTTCCTCTTATAAATGGATAACGTCTGCTAATATTTTAGCTTATGATAAAACACTGTTTGAAATCTTACAAATATTCGTTTATCTAATTCGAGCCACTGATATCTGTTTTTCTAGTTTATTTACAATGTCATATTTAACAGACTTAAAAGTTAAATGAGGTCAAAATATATCTAGAGATCAATCATAAATATTTTTTATTATTTAAAAATATAAAACCTAAATTCTTTTAGTCTATCACCGAAAAGATAAAAAAACCCTAAGATCTTTTATCCATTCGTTTAAGATATATTTGTTTTTTTTTTATTGAATGCCTTTTAATATCCACTCTTATAAAATACTCATCAGCTTTCACTTGGTTTTTATTGAATGCCTTTTAATATCCACTCTTATAAAATACTCATCAGCTTTCACTTGGTTTTTATTGAATGCCTTTTAATATCCACTCTTATAAAATACTCATCAGCTTTCACTTGGTTTTTATTGAATGCCTTTTAATATCCACTCTTATAAAATACTCATCAGCTTTCACTTGGTTTTTGTCATAACTCGAAGTTAAGCAGATGTGTATACCCTTGCTACACCCTACGGAGTAATCAGATGAAATTCCTATGGACCCCTGAAGAATGCAAATAATGGACAGTCCTACCCTTGTGATATGTTTCACATTCTTAACGTCTCTACATGAGCACGTGGAGGAATCAATGACACCGTTAATCTTTCTTTTACACTAAAGCTTAAAAAAATAGACTTATGATATTTACAAAATAGTTTACTTAAAACTTGAAGTTACTATTGTGTATCTCAATTAATTTGAAGGATTGTAAAGAAAGTACAAAAAGCCTTCAAATTTATCTGAGCTCATTACTGCACTCTATATATTAAGAGCTCTCGCCGAGGAATGGAGCCAAGGTCTTCGGAAAGTAAATTTTTCACTATCAGAGAAATGCACTGGGCAATCAATATGCCGCTGGGTAAGGCGGACCACAAAAGCAGTGAATAGAACACAATAATACCACAATATTTTTGTGTCCAGCAATGACCGCCTAACTGGTGCACAGAAGGCAAAAACAGCTCACTCGTATGTCAAAAATATTTATTATTGTACTCGTATAATAATAAAAGGAAAAATTATATTGCACCGTTTTTAGAGCAGACTCTTCTCAATGGCATTTTATCTCAGGATTCGAACACATTTTCATTGACACATTAAAAATATTATAAAATAAATTAATCAAGGTAATTTTTCGCATCTGCACGTGTTTAGAAAAAAAACATGTTTGGTAAGAAAACCGCAGAAAACCTAGCAAGGGAAGACAGACTTAAAAGAAACATTATTAGATCTTTCGATATGTGATAGTAGTACATTCGGCTTAAGGTGAAGTATATTTTATGTGTCTAGTGTTCGTATGTAATCATACATTTTGATAATACAAATATATTGTCTTCAAGTGTTTCCTGCACACGCCACCATATTTGTTGACAGTTTGAGACAAATGGAGATCGATTCAATTGAAATATTACTCAAGAAAATGAATGCCAACTAAAAATGCAAATCGTCATTATATATTTAACGATATTCGATAATTTATATATGCGTATTAAACAACCAAAAGGGGCCAAAATTAATGCGATGTTAGTCAGTTACAACAATCTTACTAGAGGTGTAAGTAAATGACAGTTATGTACGAGTATTTATACTTGTAAGTTAGTTACAATAATTAACCTAGAAGTGTGAGTGAGTTACAATGTGACAAGACGTGTAATTGAGTTACGACAATATAACTAGAGGTGTAAGTGATAAACAATGATATATGATAACTAGAGGTGTAAGTGAGTAACATCAATATAACTTGAGGTGTTGTTGAATGAAAATAATGTAATTTAGAGTAATTTGTATATTTTATTATATTTAATTTTTTTGCTTTAAATTATACTTTTATTTAACGAAGGTCTTCTACAAAGTGTGTTCAAAAAGACAAAAAATGGTCTTCTTAAAGGATCATACTATAATAGTTTTGTAACAAAAATACATGTTTTACTTTACATTGATGTTTTTATACATCTAATTTGAATTAATATGACATGTATAATAATTTGTTTTTTTTTTAATGATATTGTTGCGTTATTTCTTGTTGTTTTCATTGTTGCTGTGTTATATATAGAACACTTATGTGTTGTTTATTTTCATAATAAAAAATAAACAATTAAGCAAAAAAAAAAATACATCTTCCAATTTATTATATAATATCATATACCGATTTCCACTTTGTCAATAAAAATTAAGAGATAGGTACTATTTTTTTTTCGTTCCATACAAAAATGTATCGTTTGAAAAATATGAATTGAAGATTTTAAAAATACAAATATCCTTCGTATGGCAGGGTCATCCACAGTGCATAGAAAGAATGCTCATTGACGCATTAATCAGGACAATCTCTGGCGTACTCTGGGTACCAGCACTGCCAGGCATGTCCTGTGGGGATCCTGATATACAGCCGATGAAAAAGTGAGAAAAGTTTCAATATCAGGGGAAATAAATCGAACGAGTTAGTCTTATTTTGTAGCATTAATATTGAAAATATATACCATGATGTTTTCCCTGTTATTTTAAATACTAAACACATACGCCTGTGACGTTTTCAGGATATGGATAAATTGTCTATAAAAAGTCTAACCATGATGAAAATTTAATTCAATTTTTAATTTGAAAGATATCAAAATTATTTTGCTGAAATATGTGATGTTAGATCATTTAAAATAACAAACATGTAGTATTTTTCACTAAGACATAACCTTTAAAAAAAATGGAATAAACACTTGAAAAATATTTGGGGTGATAATGTATAACAGGATACGTAATTAAATGATAAGGGATGAATGTGAACTTAATGTTTATGTGTTGCTTAAGTTGAAAAGGGGCGCTCTGAGATGGTTTAGATACGTTAAATAAATAAATGGAAGAATACTGCTAAACCAAATATTAAGTGCAGATGTAACAAAAAGATATGATTGGATCAATTAAATGATATTTTAAAAGAAGGAAACGTGGAGTCAAAGAAATCGTTAAGCGGCATGAGAAGGTGTATGCATGTGGAAAAGGTGAATGACTTATATTAGATAGGAAAATCTGACACTTTGTTCTGTCTGCCTACCCCGATAGGAATATGTCGTGATGGTATGTAAGAATTAACATGGCATTTTTTATGATGTCCCACATTATTAATTTATTTAACACTTCATTGGAAATACAATCTGGCGGGTTTATTAGCAGGCAGCAATCTCTTACGACTCACTAAACAAAAACAAATAAAACAAGTTACATGGTCGCAAAAATATTCAAAATATTATTCATATTCATGAAATTTATGGACATAAACATATTAAAGTAAAAGTGAGATATCATCAATCAAAGGAAAATGAAAGGACGGTGGAGAGGAAAGAAAAATACACGTTATATTACTGACTTGAAATTAAAAAAAATTCAGTCGCTTCTTAAAACATGTCAAGAACGAAGCGAATCTAACATTGGTTTGTAACTGGTTCCAGAGTCTCACTGCATGGGCAGTAAAGGACAACGTAAAAAAATATGAGCGGTGAACTGGCAAAGCCAATAAACAATATCTGTCTGAGTGCAGCGCGAATCCATGATTGGAAAGACGCTGAGAATTTTCGGCGAAATCAGAGGGGAATGCGAGTTGGTTAAGAATATTATACAATATAGATAATACGTGAATTTAGCGTCAATTTATCACGTTCAACTAGTTCAGCGCCTTTTGGTATGAAGTGATATGATCATACGTTCTCAGGTTAAAAATAAATCCTGGATAAATATTTTGAAGATTCCGTAATTTGTCCTGCTGTTCCTCCGTAATATCCAAATAACAGACGTTAGTCAAAATTAAAATGTAAAGAAATAAATCAAGGTGGCTCATTGCTAGAAGAAATCGAGGAGTGAAGAGATTTTAGAAGTCATGGTAAGTTAATAACTGATGTGGATAGCTGGTAATGGTAAGTGAATAACTGATGCGGAGCGCGTGATGAAGAGTATACATGATGCCGATGGGTTTAAGTATGTGAATGAAGAGTGCTTAAGTTTAGACTGAGTGTTTTAGTAATTCAAACACATACATATAATTATAAATTCAGGAACGAGTCTACTTCTTCACAGGACTTGCCTAGTAAAGTGGTTCTTTATATTCACCAAATGTTGTGTTTAAGAATTATTATGTAATTTTTCTCTTTGGTTCACCATTGTTTTAAAACTATTTTAAAAAGTCAATGTTGTTCTGGAGATTGTAAATAAATATAAAAAAATCATAATTACCATTTTTGTTTTTTTTTTTTTAGTTTGAAAATTATCGCGATTTATTTTCGACCCCAATAACTCTCAGTTTAGTCAACTGAAAAATCATACATATTGAGATAATCAATTTTTACCATTAATAATTATTTTATTGGTATGTTGGTCCAATTTAAACTAAGCCCGCTTTTGATTCTTAATATAACATGGATTGGATAAGCTCAAAATATGCTATTTAAAACGTTCAAAGACATCAAATATTTACGAACTTCCACAAAATTAAAGACAATTCAATTTATAAATTTCAGTTAAATATAAACAAAATATATTGAGTTGAGAAAGAAAATCCGAAACACGCCATTAGTCCGGTAAAACATTAAACGTTAAGTCTATAAACTTTTTCTATTATTTTTTTAACAAACTAATTGATGTAAGGCTATCAGAATTTATGTTAAGCTACTACTAAACGCAGAGGCAAAAGTTAATTCATCTGTGACAATGGATAAAATTAAAAACAGTACTAGAAGTTAATTGTATTAAAATTTCATTGTATACAGCAAAGCCAGGCGTTTTTTAAGCATGTGGCAATATCTTCTCATCAACAAGAAAAATGTAAACGACGCCTTAAGTTAAAATGACACTTAAGCCCATTAAAAAATATAGTACAAACGGTAGTCAAACCCGCAAACTTCAGTTTGGTAGACAGGTGTCTTATAAATAGGCAATGGAAGTCATCTATTTGGAAATATATGTTTGGTCGGTAAAAAACGCTAAGGCAACAAATGGGAAATAGCTAAAATTTAAAAACAATTCTGAAAGTAATTCTGACGGTACATTACAGAATTTAAAAGGCCTGGGTTAAACAAGCAAGCCAACCACTAGGCCAAGGTGAAAATGCCCTTTTCAACTCTTCTTTCATTCAATCTAAAAACTCAACACCTATCTTACTATTTAAAATATTCCAGTAAATTCCACAAGAAAACGGAATAAATTATTTAAATTCCCCTTTCACATTATCGGAATAAAACTTGAAAACCTCTAATCTAAAGTTGTTCTTACCCTACAGTGCGAGGCGAACGAAGGCCTTTCTCGATATGTGAGAGTCAGCAAAAAACCTCTTTTTGGCCTTCAAAGGAAGTCTATTAAGAGCTGAGGGCGGATCCCGCCCCCGCTCTATGACTGTTCGGCTGCCGGGTGCCTGGTTTTGTGCTCTGATGAATGGAGCCCGGAATGCGTAATGATTCACTTGATGACTTCTTGATTTTTTTGAACAAATTTTGAAATTCAGATCCGGGCGTTTTTTACTTATAAATAATATTACTACAAATGGCAACCTCCGTAGTCTAGTAGGTTTAACGTTTGACATCCATCCACCCGAGGGATTAGAATTCGATTTTCAAGTCCAAGTCTGATAGTAAAGTTTGTTTGGTAATAATCGAATGCTCTAGAATACAAATACTGTGGCCTCTTTACGTGCAGGTATATGGCCAATACATCCAATTATGAGCTGTGAGTTTCGTCTTTACTTCTGTGGTTTTAAACACGAAGGCTCGATTCATAAGACCCAGGAGAATGTTGTCTCCTAGGCACCTTCTTCAATATATCTGAATCACTGTTTTGACTTTGTTAAAGAGACGAACGATATATAATACGAACGAATAGTATTTAGTTATGTTTTTAATTTTAACATCTATGATTTTTAATACACTACCATGATATGGACTTTTGATATCGGAACACTTATAAAGTCATTACAAATATTGTTTATAGTTAAGGTATTAACATTGTCGAGGTTAAAAGACTTTGTAATTTGTTTGATCAAACACTGTTTATTCTACTTTTTATAACGGTATAACCCTACTGGTTTCAAGGTTTTCACCTCATCATCAGGGGAGCACAAACAAGACTGAATTCTGTTCGAACTTTGAATTCTGTTCGAACGGTAAACATTCGGGCTGGGGACTGGGTGGAGGGAGGGAGGACACAACCTCGGCGAGAAGCGGCGAGGTTATTGGAATATATGTGTTTGCTGTTCACTCCGATAGATGTTCACCCCGATGCACTGACCCAATCTGTCCAATTTATTTCCGTTTCTACTGATATGTAAGAATTTGATATCATCGATAGAAAAATGTATAGTTTTCACGGTGACAATCATTAGTCATTTTAGAATATATTAGAGGATTTGTTAAGGCGGATTTGTGTTCACGAAATCTCTTTTCAAAGGATCTTCCTGTCTTTCATATACATACATTATCAGTCAGTATATAAAAGTTTATATGCACCACTGTTGCTAAGTAGTCTATTTTTGCCTTTCCCGTTAAATAAGAGTTTCCGGAGATTAAAATTAGTGTAAAAAGCTGGCTGTTTGTGACTTCGATTTTTTTGGTATTTCGTTTATGTTTTTTTATAAAAAGGATCATTTATAGGTATGCATATATGTAGGTGTCGTTAAATATATGATATTTTATAAGTTTCTTTTTTTTGTGTATTAGTGTAAATGAATCAATTAAACTTCCAGGGTAGCCATTATTTGTAGCTATTTTTTATGGTTATTAATTCCTTATTAAAGTTGTCGGTTAAGGAAAAACTGAGCAATCAATGAAGCATACTGGTAAAGGCGGCAAATTTATGGTTATTTGAATGGTTGGAAGTTGCTGGAATTATAGAGTCGGTAACGGTATAGGGTTATACCGTTACAAAAAGTCGAAAAAACAGTGTTTGATAAAACAAATTACAATGTCAATACATACATTTTTTCGCTTTCATTATATTATGTAGAGCTGATTGATCATCTACGCTTTGTATCCACGCCAATAGCTTTCGCATCGTTATAATTCATACATCTAGTCTGATTCGTTTTTTTTTTTCATCTTTACTTCAGCTTACGTCCAGATACTAAATTTTTTTCTCAACTTTATAATAAGTCTTGCAGCCTCCTAAAAGTTAGAAAAATATTGGATAAATACTTCGCGACCCCCTGAAAAACTTACGCATTGTTTAATAATGACTAAAATTGTTTTTTTTTAATAAGTATGTTCGTTTATCTCAGAGTAAACCGGGTAGAAACCGCACTCACGTAAGTAATATACAATACAGTGTAGATCGGGTAGAAACCGCACTCACGTAAGTAATATACAATACAGTGTAAATTGGGTAGAAACCGCACTCACGTAAGTAACATATAATACAGTGTAAATCGGGTAGGAACCGCACTCACATAAGTAATATACAATACAGAGTAAATCGGGTAGAAACCGCGCTCACGTAAGTAATATACAATACAGAGTAAATCGGGTAGAAACCGCACTCACGTAAGTAATATACAATACAGTATAAATCGGGTAGAAACCGCACTCACGTAAGTAACATATAATACAGTGTAAATCGGGTAGGAACCGCACTCACATAAGTAATATACAATACAGAGTAAATCAGGTAGAAACCGCACTCACGCAAGTAATATACAATACAGTTTAAATCGGGTAGAAACCGCACTCACGTAAGTAATATACAATAAAGTGTAAATCTGGTAGAAACCGCACTCACATAAGTAATATACAATACAGTGTGAATCGGGTAGAAACCGCACTCATGTAAGTAATCTACATTACAGTATAAATCGGGTAGAAACCGCACTCACGTTAGAAATATACAATACAGTGTAAATTTGACATTTTATAAAATCAGGAATAAATAATTTGTAATTTATGCTAACAAAACCTAAATAACGAATTCCATGCACAGTCCGAAACATTAAATGTGTGGGTCTCTGGAGGAAACTCTAAAAGCGGAATTTGTTTCCTCGAGATAAGAGAAGGAAAGAGTGGTGAAACTGCATGTAACGCCAGCTCCCAGCCGCCGTTGCTCTCTGAGGACCTCTCGTCATGGGCGTCGAATTACAAATTTGTTGCAAAGGGAATTGGGAAGTTGTGTTTTATTACATTTCCATTGGTGGGAAAAACATGTTTTTTTTGCAACATATGAATTAAGCTTTTTTAAAGAATTAACTGTCGTAATTAAACTTTTTGATATCAATACAAGATAGATACATTATATTTTTAACAATTTTTTAAGTTTATTTATTAATTCATTAATACACACAAACTATCACCATTTCCCTGTCTGAGAAGACAAAGAGGAGAGAGCGCCAGATTTTCCGATAGCGACAATTTCGCCTCTTCTACGTCTGATTTTTTTCTCTTTCAAAATATCATATATTTGATCAAACCATTCTTTCCCGGATTATTTTTACCACGTCTTCATTTGACATTTGAAATGTGTAGTTGTTTTTTTTTTTGTATTTCATCATTCATTCATTTTATATTTTAAAACATCTTAGAGTGCTCTTCTTGATCTTAACACGTCAGTTCAAGTTTATTTACACTTTTGTATATAGTGTAAAGTCCCAGCTGCGAATGTGGTTTAAATTATGTAATTATAGACCATGTATTTTTCGGCTATTCTTTACAAGATCATAGTATAAATAGGCCTAATCCCATACGACGGCTGTCGCCAAAGAAAGAATACGAGAATTGAATTTTGAATACAAGAGAGCGAGAGATGAATACTTGGATTCTCTCCGAAAGTAATTCGAAATTTGAATCTCGATGGGTCCGTGATAAATGAAAAAATGGAAACTATACTGAACGAATTTTAAATACCAAGCTTACAGTTTTTGAACCGGTATAAAAGGGGACGATGTATAAATGATATATATAAACAAATTCTACATTTATGAATATATATTTTCATAAATGTAGAATTTGTTTTATTTCCGTGAATATTTCATGGGCTGCAACTAGTAATTTACTAAAAGCCATATCTTTACCGCACTCAATGAATGTTGCGTTTTTTTTTCCTTGGAGGAACTTTTCTATGTATAGATCGATTGCTTTATTTTTTTAAGCTTAACCAAATGAAACTTTAAATTATCTGAAATTGTATTTTTTTAATTGGTTTTATTATGTTATGTTGCGTCACATAATTGCATAATATCTTTAATTTGGTGGCACATCCTAGTATAGGTGGATTGCTTATTTCAAAATAACACAATGAAATATGTGTGTCTTCATCGTAAGACCAAAAAGACAAATAAAACAAAATCAAAGAAAAGTTAAAAAAAAAAATCTTGCTTAAACAGAAAAAATACGATGGTATAATGATTAAATTACACCTCGAAAGAGAATTTGAATCGGAAACATTTGATTTACGATGGATTCATAACTGATTTGTAGAAATGGCGTTTATTTATGAGATGATTTTTATTATAAGGAAAATATTGGCTTCGATCAATCAGGAATCAAGTGGACTTGCTTATTTCCCATCGAGAAGCATTCTTTCTATTTCGAAAATCACTCGAGAAAAGTTGGAATTAAATTTGTTTAAAATTTTTACACTAACATGTATATAAAGCATCACGCTGTTTCCTTGTTGGAGCCGGCAGAGATGATTGAGGACCAGACTTACATATCAGCAGATTTGAATACTTTCAGGAAAAAATATATTAACATTTAAGAAAGAAATCACAGAAAAATCTCGGTCGTGGTCTATATTTCTTGGAACTTCCCTACAGTAACGATATATATTGTTTAAGTAAACCATATGGAACCCAGCAGGAAAGATAACCTATACACAATGTGTTAGTTAATCGTCTTGTATGTGATTGTAAAACATTTGAAATTGTAAAAGTTTTATATCGTGTTTATACATTTTGAAAATATATTTAAATTGTTTTTCAATTGATTCTTTAAACTGTGCTAGTTTGCTATAAAAATACAAAGTAGCACTAATATTCAAAATAACGATGCATATTGAAAGTGAAAAATGGAAAAAATCTAAAAAGAGCCAAATAAATGCTGTAGAAATGTGTTCATTTAGAAGAATAGGTGACAATTTATGAAAGAATATCGTGACTAAGAAAGAATGAGAACTTAAGGCTGATGTGTTGAGTAAAATGAAAAAGGACACTCTGAGATGGTTTGGGCAAGATGTAATGAGGAAAAGTCTGGTGTTCGGTCACCTCTACCTTACTCAGCAGAGGGTAATATTTTTAATATACGAAAACCAAATTAATATACCCTAATCAGAATATTTACATATCTTGTTTGAGATTTTTTTCGAAATTTGGCTGAAAAAAAAACAGATTTTTCGTTCAAATGTGTTATAATTTTAATGAAAATGGTGCATTTTTTTTATATTGGAATGATCACAATGATTAATGGATTTAATCTACAGACAGGATGATTTCTTAAAAAAATACAGGTAATAGGTCAAAACGTCCTACACATTCCACTTCAAATGGAGGATACCTAAACGTTATGTGAACGATCTAACATATATGCTGTGCACTTAAACGTCCTACACATTCCACTTCAAATGGAGGATACCTAAACGTTATGTGAACGATTTAACATATATGCTGTGCATTTAAACGTCCTACACATTCCACTTCAAATGGAGGATACCTAAACGTTATGTGAACGATCTAACATATATGCTGTGCACTTAAACGTCCTACACATTCCACTTCAAATGGTGGATACCTAAACGTTATGTGAACGATCTAACATACTCGTATATGCTGTGCACTTAAACGTCCTACACATTCCACTTCAAATGTAGGATACCTAAACGTTATGTGAACGATTTAACATATATGCTGTGCACTTAAACGTCCTACACATTCCACTTCAAATGGAGGATACCTAAACGTTATGTGAACGATCTAACATATATGCTGTGCACTTAAACGTCCTACACATTCCACTTCAAATGGGTTATACCTAAACGTTATGTGAACGATTTAACATATATGCTGTGCATTTAAACGTCCTACACATTCCACTTCAAATGGAGGATACCTAAACGTTATGTGAACGATCTAACATATATGCTGTGCACTTAAACGTCCTACACATTCCACTTCAAATGGTGGATACCTAAACGTTATGTGAACGATCTAACATACTCGTATATGCTGTGCACTTAAACGTCCTACACATTCCACTTCAAATGTAGGATACCTAAACGTTATGTGAACGATTTAACATATATGCTGTGCACTTAAACGTCCTACACATTCCACTTCAAATGGAGGATACCTAAACGTTATGTGAACGATCTAACATATATGCTGTGCACTTAAACGTCCTACACATTCCACTTCAAATGGATGATACCTAAACGTTATGTGAACGATCTAACATATACTATATGCTGTGCACTTAAACGTCCTACACATTCCACTTCAAATGGAGGATACCTAAACGTTATGTGAACGATCTAACATGTATGCTGTGCACTTAAGCGCAAAAGGACTTTAGTTCGAAATCAGTGCTAAAAATACTAACATTTTTTGTCAAGTCTGTGGGAGACATCTATCACAGATTTTGGTCATTCAATTCTTTAAGAAATATCAACTCAAGTTCTAATGTTTTGTTCAATGTAGAAAACCTTTTTTTTTTTTTAACCTGGCGAGTTTATTACCATCTGGCAATCTCTTCCAGCCAACCAGAAATATGTTTTTATAGGCCCTAAGTGTTAACCAGACTGGAATCCTAATTTATAAAATCTGGGTTCCAGCGGGGATCGAACCCGCAACCTCCGGATCGGCAGACAACTGTCTTACCACCAGGCCACGGAGGTCGTCATTGTTAATAATGTAAACATTGTTAATAATGTAAGAACGAAGAATTGCGTGTAGTTAAAGAATGGATGGACTCAAATTTATTGACTCTAAATTCCCAAAAAACTAAATACATCACATTAAGCATATCTACAAGAACTACAGCACCTACAAATAAATATATAACACTACACACTTGTTCACCCATGTCTGACTGTAGTTGTGTTTCCTTGGAAAGGGTTGATAGTATAAAGTACCTTGGAGTTTATGTTGACCAGTTCTTTCGTTGGGAGGTCCATATTAACAATTTAAGCGCAAAATCAGAAAACTAGGATATATATTCCGTATGATTCGAAATGTGCTCAGTGAAAATATTCTTAAAAGTATATACTTCGCCTTATGTCAGTCAGCACTTTCTTACGGTATATCAGTTTGGGGGGGATGCACCTTAACCCAAAAACACATATTACAGGTTTCCCAAAAATTGATTGTGAAAATAATCAATAAACTTCCTGCTCGGTATCCCACGGCGGAGCTTTTCAGAGAGTATCAGGTCCTGAACATAGCCAATTTACATCTCAAATCCATTCTATGGCACTACCATCGAGAGGAGGGGAAGATGCAAACTCAGCAGACACACATGACACGCATGGCAACTAATGAAATGTTCACCATCCCTAGAGTTAAAACCTCTTTTGCCCAAAGGCAATATGCTTATTTGGCTCCCATTACATACAATGGCGTGCCGACTTCAATAAAAGTAAAGGTAGGAAAACCATTTAGACAGTCGATCGGAGCGTGGTTGTTATTGCGACAGGATTTTGAGTACTTGGGCTTTCAGGATGAATGACGAGTGGAAAGGATTTATGTGAGCTCGTGAGTGTGGGTCTCTTATTGTTGTTTTAATTTTGGTTGTTTTTGTATTTGTGTTTCTGTGTGTTTTTCTTTTTTTTTTCTTCTTTTTTTTTTTGTTTTGAATTTGTTTTTGTTTTTATTCTTATGATTGTGTGCAGTATATTGTGGGATGAATATTTTTGGTCCTTCTGGAGCGATAATGTGTGAGGAGTTGAGTTTCGCAAAATGTTTCCAGTTGTAGTTAAGTGTCACTGTTTGTAAGGTTGATGAGAGCGTGCAACGGGGTTTTTTGTGTTATCGAAAATCGGAAAGAAGTATCGATTTATTTTTTCATGCTAAATATCCTCAGTGAGATACAGGCAAAAGCCTAGTTTACTGGGGATACGACAAATGAAAGGCAACAAACCCAGATCCATTAAAATTATATGTCCAAATCAAATTACCTGTTGTTTTTTCTCAAATTGTGTATATTTCTTGTCATGTGTAATAATAAAAAAATAAATAAAAAAATAAATGTTAAAACGTATTTCCCAAAACAGCGTAAAATTTAAGTACGTAAATATATGCCATCCTGACTTTTAATTTTGTTGAAAATTAATCCACTGCTATTTATAACTATTACACACATGTAAAAATCAATTCGTTTGAGATATTGTGTAGATTTTTGATGCTGAGAATTCCGTGGATCGCTAGACAAACGAATCTGACTCCAATTTCGAAGTCCTATGATAGCTTAAAACTTTAACATTTTAAACAGTGTTATATTTTAAGTGTTTTTTTTGGTAAATTCAGTTTAATTCAGGTAGGTTTTCTGTAGAAAACAAAAAAAAAAAGAACAGTTTTTAAGCTTGAATGTACTTTATCACCTATCTTACAAATCGGATTTCCACAAAGATTAATACGATAAAGTTAAAAAGTGTGCAAGAAAGAATGTCGCGGGATAGCGCTCATAAAAGATGGTGAATTTTCCCCATCACCGCTTGAATACAAAATGCTTTTTAAAAACGCTAAAACGGATAAAACTGTTAAGAACGAATGAAAACTTATGGATCTTTAATCCATAACTTTTCTTTGAAAGCTTTCCATGGAATGGCAGCTTTGAACAGGGCCATTAAATTGAATAATGGTCGCAGCTATCATTATTTACGAGCGTAACGTTTAAGTAATTTTGATCAGAGCAAATGCCGACATCTTGTTATTTATTATTTTCCCTGCACATTCGATTAAATTAGAATACTTGCCATTATTGTTCTGTATTGCGAAACGCTGCTCAGTTGTAATAAAAATATCGTGGTATTATGAAATTATCCGGATTTTTATAACCCCTCCAAAAGCGGGACAAGGATTTTGTCCGAGCAACTTACATTTCTATTATATAAATAGGTTAGTTCATTGATTGTATTGTTTCGAGAATAACCCTATTTTTTCAAGGTTCGAACTTATACACGAAAATGAATAACTCACTTAAATTAACAAAGTATTTGTTTGTTTATTTACAAAATCTTATTTTCAGAATCGGACGGAAATTTAGTTACTATAATAAAAGTTATTTTAACATTTAGTGATTATTTTTATAAGATTTAAAATTTATCAAAGTTACTTTTTTTTATCGCATAAATAAATAACAAATGATCTCGATCGCTTAAAAATAAAGATTTGTGTTGTGGATATACTTACAAAAATAAAAAATTGCATCAATTAAACTGAACCTAAGCATCAGAAATGAAAGAACGGATAAAAATAACATTTTATGTTAGAAAAAGTTTAACGATGGTTCATACATTTGGAAAGAAAGAATAATTAAGCGAGTATACAAATCAGAAGTGCAAAGTATGCGTGTGAGATATGATGGAGTAAAATACTCCAAGGTATGATGGAGTGAAATATGGCTGGATCAAATGGACTAGATTTTAAAATAAGGTAAAGTGAGAAATATTATTGATAGAATGTTATAAATAACAAAATGTATGAAGGTACGATGACCTCCGTGGCCTGGTGGTAAGACACTTGTCTGCCGATTCGGAGGTTGTGCGGGTTCGATCTCCGCTGGAACCCAGATTTTTTTTAAATATGATTCCAGTCTGATAAACACTTAGGGCCTATAAAAACATATTTCTGGTTGGTTGGAAGAGATTGCCACACGTCAATAAAATCGCCAGGTCAAAAAAAAAAGTCAATGAAGGTAAAAGTGGTGTACTTCGATAGAAAAGTACACTTTTATATTGTCTCTGCCTACCTCGCAAACGGCACGGCTTGATGATATGCGTCTCGATCGCTAAAGATAATCGAACATTTTTTTTCTTTCCGCGTTACAAGTGGTGAGATTTTATGCATATCGTGAGATGGATTAACTGGTTGGACTGGACGTCATCATCCCAGGACAGCCCACCATCACAAACAGGTCATACGACCTAAACCAAGAGGAAGAAGAAAAAGATTAACTGGGGGGTATGTAAAACGAAATTGCTTAAACCAACTTACAGAAGATATAAATAACGGTTTGGATAACTGGACAGCAAAAAAATATAATTCATCTGTACATACACGTACAATAATATCACTTTTTTTTATTTCAATTTGGTTTTATATTGCACGATAGGAGAAATATCGAACTGGGTGTAGCGATAGGAAACAAAGTCAATGGGACACTTAAACATATACTCGAACTGAACAGCATCAACATTTGCTAAGATAAGTTGTTAGGACTATATTTGTTAAATTGCATACTTCACGTCTTCGAAATTGTTAATTCGCGACATATCATAATTTATGAAACTTGTGGTGTCGAGACCATGTGCTTGCCTTGAAAACAGGAAGATTAAAATATTATGAAATACTTGAATATTTTAAAATACTAAAGACAATAAAATAAGGGTAGCTACCCTTGCAGTCAGGTACATTTTTATTCAATGACAACTTTGTCACGTACGATCTTGGTCGAGGTTGGCACCACTGTTTCTTCGTATTTCCTCGCCAGGGGGAACCAGGCGCTAGCAGGCTCCTCCTATTCCGTTCGGAACGTGGTGAGGGAAGGACGTAGGTCCGACGCTGCTCTTCCTCATATATCACAGAAGTCCAGGACGCCATCTTAATTACGGGTGAATATTATTCCTTCTATTTTAATGTGAATTTCGTCGCCACGCTAAACCCACCGAGTAAAGTAATTTCAAATTGTTATTGGAATCTCCCTTGCTAAATACAACTCATTTTTATTTTCTTGCCAATTTTAAACTTTTTTCTTGACATTCGTCAAGTTTTTTTTATATATTTTTTTTCTTTTTTTTTTCAATATAATAAACTGTTTCATTACAAATTGTTCTTGTTTAATTGTGTCGCCTGTCCCTGCGAGAGTTGAGAGAGAGTTATTCAGAGTTAAGTGAACCCAACAAAACCCCAGAGATCTAAAGAGTTCCTGTCTCGTTAAGAAGCCGACTGACCTGTGCGGGCCTGTCGCTCCTTGGTAAGATTGATATTTGGTGAATTGATTTATGTAATCAATTGTGTACATACAATTATTGTTTCTTAAATATAGCAAAAAGGCGTGACATAATTGGCGCCCGAACGCGGGGCATACTTTGTATCTCTGATCTCTCGTTGGACAAGGTTTTTATTTATAATTTGTTTTGTGTGTTTTAAATAATAATTTATTTTCAGGAAAGTGTTTTATATATATATTTTTGTGTGCGCCGTTTGTTTTCGCTGTTCGCGACCACGTGGCCGTCTTTGTTGTCGCGTGTATACGGGCTCCAGTTTGGTAAAGAGCCGTTTTCGAGTTTTTTTATTATTCGAATTGTGAATAGAATTTTAGTTAATCGTGAGAAGAGAAAGAATAGATTTTCGCGTTAACTTTTTCCAAATATTTTCTTGTTAAGAATTGTGTGTTCCTTATCAAATTTGATTTAAAAGGTCAGTGTGTTTAGAGATTTGAACCATGCTTCTCCCGCGTTTGTTTTCGCTGTTCGCGACCACATGGTCATCCTTGTGCCCATGTGCTACGGGCTCCGAGTTGGAGAGGCCGTTTTTCGAGTCTTTTTGGAATAGATTTTTAGTTAACTTTTTCCAAATATTTTCTTGTTAAGAATTGTGTGTTCCTTATCAAATTTGATTTAAAAAGTCAGTGTGTTTAGAAATTTGAACCACGTGTCTGCAGCGTTTGTTTTTACTGTTCGTCACCGCGTGGCCATTTTGTTGTCGCATGTATACGGGCTCCGGCTTGGTAAAGAGCCGTTTTCGAGTTTTTTCATTATTTGAATTGTGAATAGAATTTTAGTTAATCGAGTGAAGAAAAAGAATTGATTTTCTAGCTTCTGTTCGCTAAATATTCTGTTGTCAGGAGAATTGTGTTCCGAGTTATTTGAGACCAATCTCATATTGAGATGGTGCGTGGTTAGGCAAAGCGCACGAAACGCCTATCTTTCGTGAAATAATTCGCTGTTCAGTTGGCCCAGTTTTTCGGGTTTTCCTTCAAGGATTAATCATTTCTTGGTGCTCGGTTTGTCGAAATATGGAGAATTTCAACGGTTTAATATTGCAAAAAGTAGAAGTTTCGCTTAAGTTAGATTCCTCTTTTACTTAAAAAGATTCCGTTGGAGCAAGTTATTTTTGGTTTCGATCTTGGGAAGCGATAATGGCCGAATCATGAATTGAATAGTCTCTTTCAGTAGTGGATCTATAAACGATATAGTTGTTTATAGAGATTGAATTACATTTTGGTCTAAAGTTGTTTGTAAATTTGAACTACGTTGTTTAGTGAAACCTTGTTTGTTTAACAAAAACGATCGAGTTAGAATTGTTGTTTTGTTAGTAAGGTTTTGATTTGCTTCGGTTGGGCTTTTTGTCCTATTGTTTTATTGTTGCAATGTATCCAATTAAGGCCGAGGGAAGATCTCTTCATTCTGCTCCCCTGTTTTCAAGAAAAGAAATGCGCGGTCAGAGAATTGTAAATAGGACTAGTGTGGTATTTTGTGTATAGTCAGGCTAAAAAAGAATTAAATTCCACGTGGATTAAGCTCCAGTTCGTCTTTGAAAGGAGATGGGCTGGGCAAAGTGTTATGTGCGCCCTACTTTCGTAAGAAATATTCCAATCGCGTAAATGATCCAGTTTACGAATTTTGTTTAGGAGTAAATAATGATTAATATCTCAGTGGTCAGTTTAGTGATTTTTGCGAATTGTAGTAGATTGAAAAGGAGATAAAGGATAGGAGTTCAATGTTTAGAAAATTTAAATTATGGAATGGTCGTGCGTAATGGACGGACGCCATTTTGTTTTGCGGCTGGAAATACTGTCCGATGTTTTTCTTTGAGGAAGTTGATTCGCACGTGGTGTCGTACTTGAAATGGATTAAATTAATAAAATAATAGAGGAAGCACGTGGTCATCATGACAATAATTAAGAAGTGTTGACATTCGTAGAATATTCCAGTTGAATAAGAATTGGTTCCTGGTTAATTGAGATCAATCTCACCTTCGAAAGGAGAAAGAAACTTCCGTAAATAATGTTTCAACCGCGCTAGTGATCCGGTTTACGGATTTTGTTTAGGACTAAGTAATAGTTAAAATCACAGTGTTCGGTTTGGTAATTTTCAAAGTCAAAGGCAAAAGGACGAATTGCGTCGTAATTATGGATAGTTTATTTTGATAACGGTGTAGCAGGTCAGGCAGTAAATATTGTGAAAAAGAAAAAGAGTGGGAACTAGAAGAAGGCTCTAGATGTGAATAGTATTGCGTCATAGTTATAATTTTTTTTCGTGATAGCAGTGGCTATTATTAAACAATATGTTGGAATAGAGAGAACTGGGATTGAGTTCTAGCAGGGTTCTTGTAATAGGATATTGCAAATTATTACGCGGAGCTACTGTTGTTATGGCGAATTTGTGTAGAAAGTATTGCGTCATAATTGATGTCGTTCGGTGATATTGGCTGTTCTTATCGACATAGGGATTGTTAGAAAGGGCTGTCGTATTTTATTGATAGTCAGCCAGTTGATGCTGAGTTTTCTTACATGCGCTGTTTTTAAACACTGAATTGAATTTCGGTTGGTTAGATTCCTTTGTGTTTTTGTATCAATACGATTGTTAACAAAGTGGTTTATGGGTTTCGGTAGGAATATGGTTTTAGGATAATTCCTTTGTTTCTGTCAGTGCATCTGGATAACACGGTTGGTTTCGAAAAGAATTTCGTTTTGAATAGATTCCTTTGTTTTGTGTCGGTGCACTGGGTACAAAGAAGATGGCTTGTTTATCCTTGAAGTAGAAGTAAATAGACTTCCTTCAACTAGCCATAGTTCCTGTGAGATGCAACATTAACCTTCTCAGAATTAAGGTTAAAAAGGTAGTGATTGCCAGGTAGTCTATAGGGTTTTCCTAGAAGGGTATGGGTCGGAAGACTTTAGGATAAAGTGCAGACTAGACAGGCTTATGTATAGAAACAGTTGAGTCCCTTACAGATTATATTCCAAGAACAGAGAATTTAAGATCATTCTTTAGAGCCACCCTTGTCAGATAACGAATTATCGCGGGTGTAAGAAGTGATAGCATAAAGATGGCGCAGAGATTGTCTGTTTCCAGTCGTGATTAGTTGAGGATTTGTGAAAACTCTGCTCAGTTTTCGAGCTAACAATTAAGGAAGATAAAAGATCTCGCCTCGCTTCCTTTTACGTAAGAGCGTGGCCAGGTGATCGGTAGTAGAGTATACCATTCCATGTCATAAAAGTCAGGAGAGAATTAGTCGGGATTCTCGTAGTCAAAGCACATGAAGGGACCATGGCCAAGTGATAAATAGAGTATAGCCTCTTTGTTGTTGCAATAACGGTAGAGTTATTTGTGTATTTTCTCCTTAGAAGCTAAAAAGCGTGGTCGAGTGACCAGTAGTCGAGTATAGAACTGTTTCTCGTCGTTATAGGGAGATCGTAGTTGAGTATTCTCTCTTTAGAAACTAAAGAGTGTGGTCAGGTGACCACTACTTGAGAATGGAACTCTTTGTCGGCGTAACAAAGAAATCGTTAGTTTGTTATCTCTTTTTTGAAATTAGAGAACGTGGCCAGGTGACTAGAAGTCGACCATAGCACTCCTTTGTCGTTGTAAAAACGAGAGAGTTAGTTTGTTGTCTCTTTTGAAATTAGAGAACGTGGTCAGGTGATTAGAAGTCGACCATAGCACTCTTTGTCGTTGTAAAAACGAGAGAGTTAGTTTGGTATCTTTTTTGAAATTAGAGAACGTGGCCATGAGACCAGAAGTCGATTATAGCACTCTTTTGTCGCTGTAATAACGAATGAGTTAGTTTGGGTTATCTCTTTTGAAATTAGAGAACGTGGTCAGGTGACATGAGGTCGAGTGTAGCATTCGTTGTCGTTGTAATAACGAGAGAGTTATTTGAGTATTCTCTCTTTAGAAACTAGAGAGCGTGGTCGGGTGACCAGTGATTAAGTAGAGAACTCTGTCTTAGTGAAGAGAGCGTTAGAAGAGTATTCACTCTTTAGGCTAAAGATCGTGGTCGGGTGACCAATAACTGTGCATAGAACCCTCTATTGTCTTAATAAACAGAGCCTTAGATGAGTACTCGCTCCGTAGAACTAAAGAGCGTGGCTAGGTAACCAGAGTGCGAGTATAGCCTCTTTGTGGTTGTAGTAACAGGAGAGTTAATAGTGTATTCTCTCATTGTAGACTGGATAGCGTGGCCAGGTGACAGCTGGAGATTAAAAAATTCTGGTCGTTTTACCAGAAACGGAATTGGGAACACGGTTAGAACACGGTTGGAACTCGGTTGGAACTAGAAAGCGTGACCTGGAGTCAATTATTAAATGTACCATTCTTGTCTTGTAGGAGGGAAGGAATACAGGGGTTATTCTCTTATAAAAAGACGGTAGAAGTCTAGTAGTTGCATATATACTATAAATTGACTATTTAATACAGTATAGCTTAGAATAGACCTTATGCGGTGAGTCCGTCGTCACGCGATAAGGACGCAAACATATGATATGGGTCCGGTCCTGAGCACAGCTTCTGTGCCCGGGTGGATTATAGATAAGCTGATAGTTGACAGTGCAGTGATGGGTTCGTCAGCGCCTAATTGGGAGTCATTCATGGTTAGGAAAATGGTTCTTAAAATAATTAAATTAAATATTTTGTTATATACCTTGAAGGTGTACACTGTCGGATTCCTTGGCGAATGACAGTTTAGTATGTCAAGTGACGTCACCAGTGCGAATTTATTATTGCACAAGGGTGAATGAATAAGTGAGCTGGCCGTGGGCAATCTCGTATGGATTCATTTCCATATGTTTTATGTATGGGCTGGTATTCAACCCGGTGACTTCACCAAAGAATACCTGGCGTTCAATGAACCTAAGCCTGGACCACGAGTGGCGGATTGCTGAGAGCCTAGAGTAGGATTATATGTATCTCAACGAAGGACTTAGGTCCTTCTGAAGTAAGAATTCATGTAATACATAGATGATTAGTACCGTTTGTAGAAGGTACACGTATTACATTCAGGATCAAATTGCTCTTGTGTAATGCGAGCTTAGGTATTGGGTTACCTAACAGCTGTTGTGGTTTATAGTGGTAATTGTTACCTTCTCATTAGATTCCCTATCGGAATTATTGGCTGCAGAAGTTAGGGCATTAAGTGAAGAAATTCTTGGAAGTCTTCAGAATTTCGTATTGGGGAAGGATTGTCTTCCTAATTGTTGTCTTATCTGATAAGAATTCGTGATGTATTCCGAACTTCTTGACGGAGAGGTGTACCCTTCCCCCGGGAGTAGCGTTCCAAAGATTGTACTGAGGATTCAGTAGAGTATCCATCGTGGATAATTGCTTTGCACAAATGCTATCGCTGGACGGTGGTCCGCAAGTTTAATAGCAGTAGAATTGTTCAGTAGTGCTATGGAGTAGGTGTTGCTTTCCACCGAGTTGAATTTTGGAAAAGATTGTACAGATGGTACAGTGGAGTATCCGTTTCGGATAGTTGCACATAGCAAGTGTTAGTTATTGGACGGGGTTCCATGATGATAATAGCCGTTGATGTGTTCGGAATTTCTTGTTAGAGAGGTGTAGCATTCCACGGTGTTGAAGGGCTATAGTATTGAAGTAAGTCATCTTGTTGACGAATTGGCTCCTGTTGAGTGTGGAGTATATAATTTGAAATAAAAATGATTAATTTTTTTTTGTTGTTGTGTAAAATATTATAATATATTTTGTTCTGTCAAAGCACTCACCGAGTACGGGGTCGCAAGGTAGTCTGTTAGGCAGCGCGATGAAAGGTTTATGGGAAATGTGGAGGTTGTAGTGGTGCTGCTGGGAGGAATAAGGATAAGAGTATGGTGCGTTCTCGAATGAACTTTGACAGAATTTATGTAACTGTTACGGTAATTGCCGTTGTATTTTTGTTTTGTTTTGAACTTGTACTGATTTTATGTAACTGTTATGATGATTACCATTGTATTGTTTGCTCTGTTTGAGTTTTGGGATAAGAGCTCTGGTTACTGTAGCGTTGGCAGCATGCGTCATGACTGGGGGCTGCGTTTCTTGGATAGTGAAATCTCGAAACGAACCCGTGCCCTTGTGGTCGGACGTATGGTGGGTCTCGCTCCGTAAATTGAATTCCCAGTTTTGTTGTTTATTATTGTCTCCTTACTTTGGCTCGGTGTGAATAACCGAGAGGCCCTGGGCAGCCTTAAGAGTCCGGGTTGGGGGAAGCTAGCCTCCCAACCGATAAAGGTTTTGAAGATGGCCTGAGAATACATCTGGGATGGATTGCTGTGTGTCTCCATCACGGGCTTCATGAACCCATATTAGCAATTGCGAATACAGATATGTTCTGTCATGCTCATGTTTCGGGCTAAGGTAGCTTCGGTTCGTGAGGGTCGCGTGTCTGTCGCTCGGATCCTAGAAGACCAAAGTTGTGTATGTGGTATCACGTGATTCTTGGCTCTGTTCTGGGGGTCCGTAGACGCGTCCTGCTTTCAACCGGGGCTACTCGCCAATTTTGTATTATGTTTTGTATTTTTTTTTAAGGAACTAAGGCTCCATTTATACAGTTACCATTCTGTGTGGTGGTGAATTGTTACTGCAACGGTTGTCCAGACCTTGGAGTCTGAGGAAACCCAAGTTATGTGTAAAGTTCTGTGTGAACTTAAGGAGATATAAGTCCTCGAAAATGGTTCTGTGTGAACTATAGGATATTTGTTATTCAATGTATAAAGTTCTGTCTGAACTTAAGGAGATACAAGTCCTCGAAAATGGTTCTGTGTGAACCATAGGATATTTGTAATTTAACGTATAAGGTTCTGTGTGAACCTCTTGAGAATTGTAAATGATGAATATTGGCAATTGCGAAATTTATTGTTATCTTTGTTGTTGTCATTTCGCCCGGAAGTGGCCGGAAGTTTGGACCGTCTTGTGCTGTGTGCCAGGGGCGGTCGTATTGTGGAAAGCGCCCGTGATATGGGGCCGCCTTAAAATTTATCAGTTCCCGACTGTGCAGTATAGGGAAGGGCGAGGAAAGAATTGTGTTGTAAGGTGTTGTCTTTGGTGTATCAAGGGAAGTGGGATTGTAATTTTGTGTTGAGCCATGTGGGTGGTTGGTTGGACGGAATCCACATTGAAAGGGGAGAATTTCAGGAATCACTTTTGAAGAGCAGCTGGTTCATAGGTTGGCCCGTGACCTGCAGTGAACCCACTAAAGTCAGCCTTTGGGAGAAGACTGCAGATTTCTTTCATTATTTTGGTTAAGCTGTGCCCATTTCTCAGAATATTGTAATGAGAGAATGGCTTAACTGATTTGTTTCCCTCTTGGTCAACATTTGACTGTTAGTTGACCTTGCTGTTTAATATTTTATTAATTGTATTACCAGATTGTATAGCATTATTTTAATTTCTTTTTGTGTGATTTGATTTTATTAATATTGTATCAATTTCCTGTAATCTTATACCATTGTGTATTGTTTTTTTTTTATATGTGTAAGGAGTTGGGAAGGATTGTTTCCCGCTCCTGTGTAACCGGCTATGTGTTGATGTTAAATTGTTTAGGAGCCTAGTCAAGGAAAGGTTTTTCGTGGTTTCCTTCCTCGTGGTCGGTCTTACACCAATTAAGACTACACCTATAGGCAAATGCTGACTAGAGATAAATCGGCCACGAAACCGTATCCGGTGAGGGGTACATACACCCCTCGCTCCTTAGAAACATCCCTCGGACTGATGCGTCTGTGATATACGGAGGATAATTTTTTTTTTTGTTTGTTTTTTTTGTTCTTTCAATAACTTAGGGTGGGGTGTTAGGACTATATTTGTTAAATTGCATACTTCACGTCCTCGAAATTGTTAATTCGCGACATATCATAATTTATGAAACTTGTGGTGTCGAGACCATGTGCTTGCCTTGAAAACAGGAAGATTAAAATATTATGAAATACTTGAATATTTTAAAATACTAAAGACAATAAAATAAGGGTAGCTACCCTTGCAGTCAGGTACATTTTTATTCAATGACAACTTTGTCACGTACGATCTTGGTCGAGGTTGGCACCACTGTTTCTTCGTATTTCCTCGCCAGGGGGAACCAGGCGCTAGCAGGCTCCTCCTATTCCGTTCGGAACGTGGTGAGGGAAGGACGTAGGTCCGACGCTGCTCTTCCTCATATATCACAGAAGTCCAGGACGCCATCTTAATTATGGGTGAATATTATTCCTTCTATTTTAATGTGAATTTCGTCGCCACGCTAAACCCACCGAGTAAAGTAATTTCAAATTGTTATTGGAATCTCCCTTGCTAAATACAACTCATTTTTATTTTCTTGCCAATTTTAAACTTTTTTCTTGACATTCGTCAAGTTTTTTTTATATATTTTTTTTCTTTTTTTCTTTTTTTTTTCAATATAATAAACTGTTTCATTACAAATTGTTCTTGTTTAATTGTGTCGCCTGTCCCTGCGAGAGTTGAGAGAGAGTTATTCAGAGTTAAGTGAACCCAACAAAACCCCAGAGATCTAAAGAGTTCCTGTCTCGTTAAGAAGCCGACTGACCTGTGCGGGCCTGTCGCTCCTTGGTAAGATTGATATTTGGTGAATTGATTTATGTAATCAATTGTGTACATACAATTATTGTTTCTTAAATATAGCAAAAAGGCGTGACAAAGTCCACAACAATATTTTAGTATCAAATTTGATCTATGGGAGTGAAACGTGGAAGTGGATAATTATAAAAGGAGCCGAATAAATGTTGTAAAAATACATGCACTAAGAATGATATAGGATATGGGGTGAAGTCCACAACAGTATTTTAGTATCAAATTTGATAAATGGGAGTGAAAGGTGGAAGTGGATAATTATAAAAAGAGCCGAATAAATGTTGTAAAAATACGTGCACTAAGAATGATATAGCATATGGGGTGATAATATGTGATAGAATGAAGTGATTAGGGATGAATGTGAACTTGAGGCTGAATGTGATATTGAGGGAAATTAAAAAAAACACTATGAGATTATTTTGGCATGCACAACAAATGTACTGTACAAATGGGAGTGGAAGGCGTGGTCGAATGAGGCAAAAAATTTGTTTTCATCAAGTTAATGATATTTTGAACGAAGGAAATGTAAAAAAAGAGGAGTTGGATGATAATTTGAATGGATTAAGGAGAGATGAAGGATGTGTGTGTAGAGATCGGAAGTCTGGCCTTTTTACCTCTTTGCTTACCCCCGAGAGGATAAAATATATTCAAGAGGTCTTAAAGGAACAACAAGAAGTATCGAATACACAATAACATATAAATGTAAACGAAAATATTACAATGTATTTCACAAAATATTAAAATGTATTTCACAAAATATTACAATGTATTTCACAAAACATTACAATGTATTTCACAACAAAACGTAGCAAAAACAGGCAATAAACTAAACAGACGCACTAGCATAACAGTGTTAAATGAGTTAAATGGCCGCGGTAACTAACTAGACTTCCACGTACGTTACCGCGAATTCCACGTTGTGCTACCCACCTCAAATGGTGCACGTATTTTTTCCTCCTAGTATTCAAGGATATACCTATGATTTTGGTTATATCTATTCTTCCAAAAAAAAAAACACATGCGAGTTTGCTGGTGTGGAAAAGTTAACTCACTAAAAAAAGTCCATAGCACAGATTTGCTTTCCAGTTGGATTGAAGTTGTAATGGTAACGGGATCCTCAATTAACGAGACCCAGCAACGGTGACAACAATGTTAAGAATTTTTATTATAAACTCAAATCAAATGACGAAATAAAGTGAAATTCGAGCTTAACAAAGTTGATAAATGTGCCCATAATTAAACTAAGTGAAAATAAATCTTAATTGATTAAATGATTTAACTTTTTTTTCAATTCGAATAATGCAGATTTAAAAAAAAAATATTTTGACTTATCCACTGTCATCATTATCGACATAAATATTGTTATCAAGTCAATATACCGTGATTGAGTGTTATTGTCAGCCATCATGCGGATAGATGACGCCAGTGTTTGTATTGGTTTATTGGGTGCTGTTGCACTTCAGCAAGCACACTGTCTTGACAGATTGAACCTAAAGCTCTGATGACGAGGAGATCAAAGTTCCGGCACAATCGAAAGCTTGTTATTTGATTTTCTTAGGCAGTTTTTTTAAACATCGTTTTTTTATGTTTAATAGTGCTATAATAATATATGATATGTAGCAAATAAGTTTTAAAAAATTACAGAATTAGATGTCAAATGATCTAAGAGTAAAACCAGTCCGGATGTGATTCTCCAGGAAGTCAATAGGTTTATATGTGATAATACAGTATCATGGGATATGATAAAATAGTTTGTTATTGAATGTATTAATCAATAAAAAAAAATTATATGGTCAGTGAACATTATCACTCCCGAGGCAACAAAAGTTTGGAACATCGATTATGTCGAGACACATAGGGAGAATCAATTACGAAAAAAACGTAAATGAACTGTAAATAAGACAGTAAAGAAATCTCCACTTAATTTTAATCCTTTTTAAATTGTTGAACAATCCATGTTGTGCTTAGTACCTGCGTGAATAATTCAATTTTATTTTTTAGTATGGAGTGTCCCTGCGATCTGTTAACGGCAAAATCTTTTGTGTACCAAAACATTACAAATAATTCTACACATAAATATTTTTGCATGCTTACTAACCACTTTGCCAAGAAGCTGACTATTAGAAATTATGAGAACAAACCAAAAATTATACTTCTAAAAGCAGTGTTAGTTTAGATCAATAAAGTTGAATACTCTTAAACTTGCCTACTGAAACTTTAAGCAATCACCTGAATAAAATGACAGTTTATATATAGGTTTCCCAATATGACTCAAGATTATCGATATTAAACTGGGATCGGAGTTGTGCAGCCCGTAATGGAACTCGGCTCCTGGGCATATTGGATCGTAAATTTGCATATCTTACTACAGCTGGCTGCAGCGCGTGCACATTTACTTTGGCTGAGGACAAAAGTAGTTATGTCAATCTTGTGGTTTCATTTAAATAATTCATTTAATGTTAAGGTTTGTTCGGGAAACAATGTTATCTGTATTTTCTTATATAAATGCTAATTCAAATTGTAAGCGGTGACGACATTGCTTGTATAGTTGGTTTGCTTATTTAATATATTGGCGGAATTAGATAGTGAATTGGTTTTACTTTGAGATATTTATTTCTTTTTAATTCATATTTTTCTTTAGCTGATACATGACGAGAGTTATGGGTGTGAATGAGGCGAGAGCTAACATCTTTGTCTACCCCCAAAAAGATTAGCCCTGATGATATAAACATTAGATTAGTTCATATTGATTCGCCATAAAGGGACAAACATCACAAAAATCTGATCCACATAATATTTCTCTAAAATGTTAGTATATAAAAATAACCCAACCTGTAACACATACATTTTTCGATTTATTCGAAATAACTAATCAAAATATATCAATTATCTATGAGTAAAAATGTCAAACAGGTTAAATACGTATTAACGCTTCAGTTCCGTCTTAAAAAAAACCATCTTAAACAAGTCCGTATAAAAACTATGCCATGTTTCATCGAACCAGTTTTTAAAATGATAAGGAAGTTTTCTTTGTAGGTGTTGAGCCTAAATAACTACAGGATATGTAGAAAAATAAGTCTTTCATTATTTAAAAGCGCGCCAGAATTGAGGCAATGTTACCAACGTAAAAAATAGAGCCACAAAAATGTTGACAAGTGTAATTTTTATTGTTAACCCTTCCCTTCCTGTGCTAAAAAAAACTCCGCGCGTTCCGGTGCTATGTATAGTATTCAATACACATCTAAAAATGAGCGATTTAAAATCGGAAAAATAAAATTATTCATAGCCAATCGCTTAAATTATATAAATTTGAATTCAAAAGTGATAATTAGATTTAATTGCTGAAAACATGAAAGAAAAAAAACATCGGCCGACGTTAACAAAACGGGCGAAGAGACCACCTTAAATGGATGCCCGAAAGCTACTGAGACCTGAGATGGACTAACACTGTGTATGTTATACCTCAAAGGAAGAAACAGAATTGCGAACTAAGATTCTATTTTTTTGCGTTCCCATGAACCGAAGTAGAGTGATAGTGAGACGTGAATAGCGTCGTTTCCTGTCCGATAGCGGTTTTTTAGAATGAATATACCAACGTCACACACTGGCACACGTTTGATTGTATTTGTGAATTTATTCCCGATTTTAACAAAATATCTCTGATGTGGCCGATAAGTGCTAATTATTGTTATTAATACTATTTATTTCATTCAATGCGTAAATGTATAATGGAGGAATACCTAAATTTTGAACCCAGTATTTATTATATTTATAGAGATATTAAAGTTTTTAGAAGCAATGTGTACTAGTTACACATCACAAGGAAGAAAGGGTCAGTATTGATATAAACCAGATATGTATCTTTTTATTTTTTTTTCAGATCAGTTCAATTCTACCACCACAACACTGACATGACGTCGTGCTTATTTTTTTCCTCATAATGATGTTATGGGGGACAAAATAAACACGTTGTCACCTAGTGATGCAACAGGAACTGCCCAATGTATCTCCTCCTCAGTTGCGACACACCTGAGTGTAAAAAAATAGCAGCAACGACAGATTATGGCCCGATGTTACGGAAAAAGGAAAATGATTTGCAGCGAAATAAATGTGTTTAACATATAAAGTGACTTAATGTCTCAAATTCTAACAGTCTGGCAAATTTATAATAGTTTTGCAGAAAACTTTGAAGGCAAAAAAACTACAGTGTTACGTTACTAGATTGTAGTAGGCAATTAGTCCATATATGTACCCATGAAAGATTGCAAAAAGGCTCCTTCTAAAATTATTGATTAGATTTTCATCAGTCTCAAAATATGATCTACGGATCGATCCAGACAGGCGTAAAAATACAAAAAACCTAAAGGACAAAATTGAATTCATTTAAGCTGTTTTATTCTATTTGAGACCTTAGTAAAAAATAGAAAAACAGAAAAAAAAATCAATCTGGTAGCGTCGTCTGCCTAAGCTTGACGTCTATGAGTGTTATTGCATCTTCATGCGAGATAGTATTGCTAAAACGTTCGATGATCAACAGTGAGTTCCGTGACTATTCCAGTGGTTTGAAAGCCCGAAGGCTCGATTCACAGAGTCGATGATAATGTCTCGCGGTCATGCTCTTCAATGTGTCTAACGCAAAATAAGATGTGTTGAAGGCATTATATGAAAAAATTAAACTCCATTGATATAACTGGGTTTGTATTTACTCCTTCATTTAAGGATTTCATAGGAGGGATTACTGACAAAATTTAGCGCCATTTTCTATCGCCCACATGTGAGGCTGCAATTTATAGGCGGCATTATAAGACCTTATTAGAATCTTTGGAGTAAATTGAGAGCGGTATTTTCACTTTATCGATAATATGGATATAAAATTATGCATACATCAAATTCATGGCGATATTAAGATTTTTTATATGGAATATACGTTTTGCATTAGTTGGTTGATCTTATGCAATAAACTTGTTACGTATTGTAATTTTTTCAGTGCTTTCGTTGCTTAAATATCTTATACTTGGATATTAATAAAAAGTTTTTACTCGTAAATTAACAAAATACGTAAAAACTTTTTAAATATTTCTTTATAGATCAGATATTCATTTATATAAAATTAGCTTTAATTAGAACCCAAATATCATAATTCTGCACTATTCTGTCTTGCATCAACTTCGTCATTGTGTTTTACTGGGGGATTATGGTGTCTTCGCGTATTTTCCTCATTTTTTTTCATTTATTTTCTCTTACTTTTTTCTTGTATCTATTTGTTTTTTAAATTGTTTTTCCTTATTTTGAAAGCCGCGTAATTGAATTTATGTATTATTTTAGTTCACATAAGTTTTGAAAAGTTTTTAGTTCACACGAGTTTTACTGAAAACGTGTAGTCTTAATTTAAAGAAATCTAAATATACTTCAAAATTTACGTAAAGATTTTTAAAACCCCATTCATAAATGAATCAAATTATTAATATTTCCTGAGGCAGTCGCATATTCACAATGATTTAAGGTCATTAATACAGGTGTGTATGAATCATGTTATCAATTGTCAGTCGACACGGTCAACAAAGGTTTATTCAAGCACAAAAACACAGAAAAAAGCCACTTGATAGAACAATACAAAAGGTTTTAGACAACGAATCTCAAGATATTAGGAGGCTCTGTTGAGGGAAACTAAGAGGGGACCAATCAGCTTTGATAAAATATCCCGATTGCCAAAGTTCTGAAACCATTTTAATTTTACGTACATAATACTATCACGCCGTTTTTCTGTTGGGGCAGGCAGAAAGAACAGAGTGCTAGACTACCGTATCGTGACACACAACCTTCACCTCGTCCATATCCATACACCTTCTCATATAATTACGACGATTTCTCGGACTTTTAGATTTTTTTCTTACAAAATATCTATTTACTTGATTAAATCATACTTTCGTCTACCAATCATCTTACTCGCATTTGCACTGTATTTTTGTTTTGTTAGTTATTTCCTCGTTCATTCGTTGCACTTACCAAACCATCTCAGATTGCTTATATTGTAATTATTTTATACACCAGTCTTAAGTTCCCATTCATCTCCGATTATTATTTTAATGATAGTTGTTTATATTGATAATTTTACTATTTCTTCGAAAGTCGCGAAACTGTGATAAACTATTTTGCGATTACGCGGATAAAAAGATTGCGGTTTTCAGTAAGATGCATGGACCGAATAAAAAAGATGACTGGTTCCATATGAAGTGCTGCATTAATCATGGCTTAGAACCGGGAGAAATGAAGACTAATTATCAAGACCATAACAATGAGCAATACTGCTAAGAAACGATGCGTGCTGCTTAGTTAATACGAGTACAACTGTATTTCAGGACTGATTTAATTTCATATTTTCATATCTGAATTAAGGATTTTATGGAATAATTGAGCTGACAGAGGCAGACTTTAGCAGATGACTTTTTTGTGATTGTGGAACTTAGAAAACTGGTTGAATATGCCAAGACTAAATTCAAAAGTACAATAAAAAGCATGTGTAATATAATGTTTCCATTCAGAAAATTTATAAAAAAATATACGTATGTGAAACAAGAGAGGTTTGATGATACGAGAGTTGTATTCGTAAATATAAAACCGCGAAGGTTGTTCTCTTTGACATCTTCAAAAATACATGCCATTATGGTATGTATGATGTGCTTGAACGAGTATGTAAGTGAAATAATAATTATTTCAAGCATTGCTTAAATTTCATCATTTAAACAAGAAACTTCTTCTTCACGCAATAGTGTTAGAATGTATGATTATCATCATGAGATATTTTATTCAGATATTCGAAGGTGGGGTCGTTTAGGGATTTTAACTAAATTCCTTTGAATATATGACAGATAAGCATGTAAGTTGTTGCACTTCAACAAGTGCAGTCATTGCAGATCCAACTCGATAGTAAAAAAATAAAAAAAAATTAATAATAATAAAAGAAAAGCTAGGTATATGTATAGGAAGGTGGGGGTTATGACTGTTACATTGGTTACTTACCTGCATCTGCATATGTATTATAAATACTAAATCTACATTGAAAATTTTGAATTATTGTTTTCTAGAGAATTGTACACTACAACTTATTTTTTAAAATATGGTAAGTCATTCCGAATAATTAAAAATACCTAAAGATCTCAAAAGACGTATTGAAATGGATGTGGATAGAATGAAGTATAATGTGATCGCTTATTTCAATTCAGTTATTTTTTTTCTAATTTTACGATAAAGATTGTGCACCAAACACTTTGATCGGCAGTTTAATAATGAAGGAAGAGGTTGACACAAAAATGAACACAGACTTTAAATAGCTTAACCTGACTAAAGCTGGCTCGAAATGAAGTGCTTTGGAAAGACGTGACTTGTCACTCAGACCCTGGATGACTGGAATAGTCGTAAAAATGTCTAAATTTAATCATACCCGACGAGACTTTTTTATATCACAATCGGAAAATAATTCGATTGTGATAAAATTGTTGTAAATAAGATAGCTCTAATATACGTCCAAGAATTTAAGATATCTTTTTCACATTCAAACATCGAAGCATGTCTTTTTATAAATCTCTTGGATTCTGGTGATTTGTTTTTACAATCTATTCGCTGTATTTTCACGCTGTAGAATCCTTCGTTATCGTCACTTTTGAAGTATGTATTCAATGTGAAAGCATCTACAAAGTAAAGTGTGTTACATAAGTAAACTAAAATATAATGTCATTTATTTAACCGCTAAAATATTTGAAGCAATTGTTGCAAAAAACTTAGAATATATTTAAGTCGCCAACATACTTTTACATTCTACAATACTCATACATTTTAATACGGTCGAAATTATCAAGATTATTTCGTTATTTATTTAACATTAGATTAAGCGTCTCGTGCATGTTGATCTAGTTACCCATTATAAACGTCCTGACTTTAATACCACTTGAAAATCTCACGACATCTGAATACAAATTTAGAGACCTTAATAATGTGATTTTTTTATAATTATATTATAAATACAAATCGCTTTGGATTTGATATTTTATAACTTAGGAGTACTACACAAGTCATCTGATTATTCTTCTCATCCCACATATAATATTACCTCTATAGTTCACTTGATCTCAACTAATTTATTTATTTAAACAAAATAAATATTTTATTACTTAGGAGTACTACACAAGTCTTTCTTCTCATCCCACATATTACCTCTATAGTTCACTTGATCTCAACTAATTTATTTATTTAAAATAAAATAACAACTAGATAACATTTTTTATATTAAGGCAGTGGTAATCTATTTAAAAAGGCATAATCCTAACGATAAAAAAGCAGTCATAAATATAATTTTTTTTTATTTATTTATTTATTCCGGCAAGAACAATTACTTCACTTTACTCTGGTAAGAAGTCAAAGTCGTGTATACATATTTAAGTTCTCATATTGCACATAATTCTGAGTGTGTAATCTGTGAAGCATTTTTTTACAGGCATTATACAAATAATTTTTGCCACTACATAATTGTGGAATATAAAACTTATCTAGCATTGTGCTCAAATATTGCAGTTGTGTTTTTCTAGTTCTAGATTTTTTTCACTCTCTAAATATGATTAGTATTTGAAAACAGTAGCCAAATCATTGTAAGCTTTTTATATATTTATAACAGTGCATTTTGTTGTACTCAAACATTGCAGTTTTTTTCCTCTGAGTTTCCATTTCTCTCTCTTAATTTCAAGAATAGTTTTACCAATGAATTATTAAATTTTTATGTTTTATTACATTTTTCTTAGTTTAATATTCCTATCTTCCTCTTTCCGTTAAATCTTCTTTATCCTTTATAGACTTATTGGTGATATCTTGATTTCAACAATATTATTTCTTCAACTTATACCTTATTGTGGCTTTGTCGAGTTTCTTTGAAATTAATTTCAAGATAAAGGATCTTGAAAGTTCAGTGACTTTGGAAGAATTACACTTGAACAATACAGCAAAGCGAGGGATACACTCCGCCATGAGGACGGATTCTTGCGGCAAGGGCATTGGAGAAAACAAAATTAATATATATAGCAGATGTTCACATCCTGAAACCATCCCCCATAAACTACCCTTCTTCGCTACAATGAACAACCGTCTTCTGATGGCAAACTTTTCCTTTGTAAAATCAATTGCTAGAGTGTATCTGAATGGGCGAGCATATGTCATGGTTCAATGAACAGGTCAAGGATGAAGAATTATTACTTTTTAAAGAAAACTTTTTATAATTGGTTTGATGGATTTAATATTTTGGTTTTGAACATTAACCACTTTTGAAATTAATTGGATAGAAATGTTTTAATAATTATTAATAATTCAATTTTGTTTTTAGTCAAACTAATATATTTATTAATAATTTATCAAAGGTTTTGGCTTTAACTTTGTGATCCTCTATATTAATATATTTAATAATATATTCTTTGCTATTCAACTTATTAACTGTATACTCGTCCCACGTGTTACAAACTCCTATCTCGAATAACATAAATCCATATACAAAAGTAAAACGGTTTAAAATAACCAAAGAACAACTCATTATTGTTTTTCTTTTAGGTCAATAGACCACAGACAATTTCGATAAATCATGACACTAGTAGTACCTTAGTATTAATCTCAAAACAAACTGGAATCATTCCGTCTGTAGCTATACTCGAGGTAGAGAATATAAACCCGTGTCGCGATGTATAGTATAATTTACGAAAAAATAAAGTAATTAATTATAAATTTTTCAAACTTTTATTACATTCGACTTAAATTTTTGGAAATTCAGTACTAAAATAAATAAAATTAACACACCCTTACTCTTTTATGAACTGTTAAGTTAATGAGTCTACTTTAAAAAAATATTTATTCAAGACAAATAAATGCTTTTTTTAATAATATCACTTCGTCACAGACTGCCTCGTGAATAAGTAATATTTATACACTGATTTGAAGATTTTTGTTATGTATCATTGTTATGTAGATGTACTGTACAGTTCGCCTCTCCATTAAAATGAGGTCGACTGTAAATATTGTATTGTTAATAATAACATTGAAAAAAAAAATAGATATAGCAAGGTTCTTTCAATCTAATATTTTTAAAATTTTATATGAATAACAAGTCAACATAATTGAGGTAACGCTTGATATACGAGTATGTAGGTAAAGCCCGGAAAGCGCAATATCTGCTAGTATAAACACTATCAACAAGATGAAGACAACCAACTATTGTAAATTATTAAACAGATGCAAAGGAAGATCTAAGAAGCTCCTTGAGAAGACCGCTGAAGACTGTCTGATCCTACTTGGATATTCTCAAGCGATGGCCTGCATAGTCGGACAAAGAAGGACGATCCGACACAACTCACTTAAACTGGAAATAATAGTTACAAAAGAAAATACGAATTAGTGGACGCCCAAAGGTTTATAATGTGAAAAGTATATTCAATAATAATTGTGCATTTCACAAAAGCTTTTATGAGTCAAAATTTTGTGAATGCCAAAAGCTTATAAAAAATATGTTTTAATTAAAAACTAATTTTAGTAATATCCTTATTTTTATCATTGTTATTCAAATCACACTAACAAAATGCTCAGAGCTTAAATTCACGAAGTTTAGACAAACCAGCATGTGTTGTGAGTGTTCTGTATCCTCAGATATTAAATTCAGTGCTACTTTCGTTCAAGAAACCCCATTTTGGCATGTTCGCCTTGTATTTAATAATTTTGACTTCATACTCTGGGAAGGACACGGTTGATGTGAATGATAGGGTGACAACTGTTGCCTCCTCATGGGAAACGTAGCATAATTGATACGAATTATATGAATAATTCTTTTACAAAAAAAAAATATTATGTGAAAAATGCTGCCCATGTCTGATTTAGACCAAATCCGATAAAATAAATTTCAAACATCGCTAATATAGAAGTTATCAGTTATCGTAACAATAAAGCTTCACTTAATTGTAGCATAATAGTATTCTTAGTTAACCTCCGTGGCCTAGTTGGTAGGACGCTTGTCTCCCAGCCCGGGTCAAATCCCGCAGGAACCCTGATTTTTTAAATAGGATTCAAGTCTGATTTTTACTTAGGAACCTTTTGACGTATTTCAGGTTGGTTGGAAGAGATTTCAATATTTCAATGAGCACACCATGTTATACTGTAAATTACAAAAGTGCAATACAAAACAATGATACAATATTCTTGATGAAATATGTATCCCTTTTTTTAATTTAACATTTTCCATAAATAATATAACTATATTTAATTATGTACTCGTATATACTTGATTTGATTCAATAATGAATTTTGTTGGAAGCACATGAAATATAAAACAATATTCATGTTACATATTTTTAAAAAGGTTTCGTATTAATAACGACATATTTCCTGTTCAAAGATTTGCATCTTCTTTAATTCGCCTTTCAAATTAAAAAAAAATCCATTTTCTTTATTGGTGGTCACAAAATCAAGCATAAATGTATAAAAAAGTGTAAAAAAATCTCAAGTTTATTAATGTTTAATTATTTGTGTTGATAACATGGAAATAAGAAAAAAAAAAAAAAAAAAAAAACAGATTACTTGTCTACCGTTGTTTTGTTATATTAACATATAACTGTCACTGAATTGCCTATTAATAAAAAAAATAGTCCCTATTTAGTAACAAAAAATAATGATGAAAACGCACACAAAGATACAATTTAAAATATTTGAGCATATACAATAGTTACATTATTTTTTTATTTATTAATTCCATGACAATGAAGATTAGCAGAGGCCACGAAAATAAAATAAAAGTTTGTGATTTATTGAGATTCTGGATTTGTCGCTTGCGTATTATTTTGTTTCAACAACTATTGGAAAGACAAATCGTTACATTGTTGTATTTTTTCAATTGTTGGCAACTTTTTTCTTGTTGAAACAATGTTAACGAACATGGTCTGGACCACATTTTTTCTAATTAATTTTTAACTACTATTACTAGGTATTTATTTTGCTAATTGGATTTTTTTTATTATTTGTACAAAAACAAACATATTATAGTTTGTTTATTTTCAAATAGTAAATATAATATTGGAAAAGAAACAGCCAAATCAAAATAATTAATAATTGTAAGTTACAACAGTTCAATTAGTTTTAAACAGAATGCATTATTCTTTGAAAGTGAAAATCGTTCTCTTATTATCATTTTAATTCTTTTTGGAGTTTATTATGTCTTTAAATTATTTTTTTTCCTCATTGATATATTTTTACTGAATTAAAACTACTAACAAATATTTTTTATTAAATTATAATGGTCTTTGTTAATAATATTTCACAATGGGGGTGAAGAGTTGTTGAACATGATTTTGATGTGGTTGTCGAGATTATTGTGCGATTAGAATTATGTGTGTGAAAATCTGAATTCAAGTATATGAATTCAGAAAGTGAATGTTTTGATTGAATAAGAACTGAAAACAAATAAATGAAACTTGTTATTAAATAATATTACCACATCGATACGAAGCTTGCCTAGCAAAGAAGTTTTCTATACGAGACATACGTATATACAAAATAGTTAGGTTTTATATTGTTATTTATAAAACTCTCCATAAAACGGTTTAAATTTAAAATATTTAACTGTCGATTGTAATAAATAAAACAAGTTCTTGAAAAAAATGTTTACTGTCTATATAGCTCTAAATTTCTTATTCTAAACTACCCATTATTATATAAATGTACATAAAGCCCTGAATAATAGTATCAACATATCTGCAAGGTTGACTTATAACCATCGAGTTAAACGAGTTCAACTGCCGAGCAACCAAGTTTACTTGGATTGTGTGCATCAATTGAAACTTTGTCAATATAATCTCAGAACAACTTGTATTGCCTGAATATTCGCAATTAATGCGATATTTGTATACAAAATACAACCAAGTAATACATTTTTTTAATTCATTAAAAATATCAAATATAATTTCAACATCAAATAGTGGTCGGTGTCTATTTTAAATCCATAAATCCGAGATGTCTTGATTTTAATTCTCAGTGGATTTTCTTTCAGACTTGTTTTACTTAGAAGCCTTTTTACAGATTATTGTAGCTACTGGCGCTAAGACGCTTGAATAAAATCCATCCGACTGAGAGTTATGGTTAAGTTAATGATAAATACTCTTCTCAATTTTCATATCTTATTCGAACCCTAATGTAATAAACCAGTTCTTAAGTCAATTTTTTTTACTATTTGTTATTAAAATGTGTTTCAATTATTACTTTTTGAAATGAATAATTAGTTGGTTTTCGAAGAAGGTAATTTTTAAACATACTTTTGAATTAAAAAATATCATAAAATAAAATAAATTTGTTTATTAAAAATTCGTTATATGTACATCAAATTTATTTAACCTTACATTTATAAGTATAATAAACATATAACAAAAGTCATTTTCTTTAAATATAAAGAAAAAACCCTTAGTTAATGAAGGTTTAGATTTCAAAATATTTTAGGACAGTTAATAACTTTTCTTATTGGTTAACACGTATTTTTAATTATAAATTTTTTATCAAACCTGATAAGAATAATAAATAATGGCCACAAAATACGAAACAAACTGTTAATTGAAATAATTTAACAACAAAAAATCCCACTCATATATTTTTAATATAATTAAATGTGATCACGAGCTTAATAATAAAAAATAATAATACAGATTTTTTTTTACATTTATAGAGTTTTTAAAAAAATAAACTTATAAATTCCTTAACATTTCTTTTATTTTTCATTCATTGTTAAATCTGGAAAAGCTTTATTATATTTTGTACATATTTTTAAACATTTAACAGGCAAGGTGAATTACAGGTCTTAAGAATTTTAAGTACATCGTACAATTCTAAGATCTGTTGTATAAATTCCATTTTCATTTCCTTTATTGTTATGTATTTTTAAACGAGGACTATATATTAATCAATATTTGTTTACTTTAAAATGTTATAAAAATTATGTTTATTTTACATAATATAAGAATTTAAATTCTAGTAATATTTTGAAATAAAACGTGTTTTTGGCATAATAATTTTGTAAATATACTTATTGAAGTTTTGGTAACATTCATGACTTCAATTAAAACAAAAGAATACATATACGCATTAAGAATATGTAATGTGAATGCATTCTTCAAAATAATGATTTATGCTATGAAATTAATTGAAATCTAACAATCATACGATTTTTAATAAATGTGTGACAAAAAAATACTTTATGTTATTAAATGAGTTGAAATCTAACAATCATTTTAATAAATGTATTACAAAATAATACTTTATGTTATGAAATGAGTTGAAATCTAGCAATCATATTTTTAAAAGTATTACAAAATAATACTTTATGTTATGAAATGAGTTGAAATCTAGCAATCATATTATTAAAGGTATTACAAAATAATACTTTGTGTTGTGAAATGAGTTGAAATCTTACAATCATATTAATAAATGTATTACAAAATAATACTTTATGTTATGAAATGATTTGAAATCTAGCAATCATATTATTAAAGGTATTACAATATTATACATCATGTTATGAAATAAGTTGAAATCTAGCAATCATATTATTAAAAGTATTACAATATTATACTTCATGTTATGAAATGAGTTGAAATCTTACAATCATATTTATAAATGTATTACAAAATAATACTTTATGTTATGAAATGAGTTGAAATCTAGCAACCATATTATTAAAAGTATTACAATATAATACTTTATGTTATGAAATGAGTTGAAATCTAACAATCATATTACTTAATAAAAGTATTACACGCAATTATATTATAAAAAAAATTATCGCTGAAAAGCAGCACGTTTCTGATTAAGACAAAATCCAATTTACAAAGATTCGAATTTCGCTAATTCAGAAATAAGCAGGTATCGTGACAACAACGCTTCATATTCATGTGGCATAATGCTATTTTTATTGAATGGTGATTTTTTTTCTCTTCAATTTTATATTTTTCATAAAAAAATCGTTAAAATATATTACTCTGTCTACACTGGCTTTGATTCAATTTGAAATTTTGATATAAGGAAATAAAATTTTATTTTTTTTTAATTCATGTATTTTTTTAAATGAGATTTTGTATGAAATAACGACATATTATAATATTCTCGGTTTAAATATTGACACCATATTTAAATTGAATTTCAAATAATAACAAAACTAATTACTTATTGTATTTTTATTCAGTCACAAAATCAAGCATAAATGAGGCAAAAATGTAAAAAAACTAAATACAAAATTTAATCAATATTATTTATTTGTGTTGAAATATAAAATATAATTATTTGCTTTATTTATGTGTGGCTATATAATGCCGATGTATACTCTTAATAGGTGAACGGCAAATAAAAAAAGAAGAAAATAATTCACTCTATTCTTAATTTATGTTTGATTTTCATTTTAACAAGAATGGTGCCAGTGAAGCAATAACAAAACATAATTTATTAAAATTTACCAATAAGTGATTTGGTGAAAATGTTTTCTTATTGGTAATTAAGGAATATCATTAATCTTTCTGACGACTTAATATTAATTCAGCACAGGTTTGCTGGTTAAAAAAAAATAGTTTAAATAAATGCCATGATAATTCAAAACATGGCATTATTTTTCATTGTTTGTTAACTTTATGTCGATGTTAAATTTATTAAAAAGAAATATTTCAAAAATTCTACACTTGTAATTTTGTTAACGGTGGCATAAAGTTTTGGTTTTACAACATCTGTTTAAGTTGATAGTTTTTGAGAGATGCTGCATTGTAATGCAATTATTCCAGTTATTAAACTGGGCTACAACAGTTAATAAAGTTATTTGTTTTTTCCAATATCACCAACATAATAAATATAAATTAATCGGTTTTGAAACAAGGACACTTGTATCTATCGATGGGTGAAACCAAAGAAAAACCTGATTTTTCTCAATAGAATATTCCAATCGATTTCCATAATTAACATGTATTATATAAATTAATCTGATTGAGGAAAAAATGTCTTTAAATATTTGGTAATATATTTTTTTAATCTAAAACTTAAATACAAAATAAATAGTTTGTTTTTAAATTTTATATATTGGATTATTAAATTAATTTTAATATTACATTTTAAACGAGAATATTAGATAAAATATTTTTTAGTTAAAATATACAATTTGCTTTGTCATGTTAACTTTTAAGTTTACCCGTGCTTTTAAAATCTAGACAAAATTAAATTAAATTTACAAATATTGTACACCTAAATGTTTTAAATTACAGTTAATTTTTGGAATATGTTTTAAATTGATTAGTTTTTCCTATCTATTTACTCATTTATGAATATAAACTGTATAATTTTTAATCACATTTGTAAGGTATATTTTATAAATATTTTTTTAACATTTTTAATTATACTTTTTTACTGACATACTCAGTTTAACAATGATTAAGATTAAAACTGTTATTAAAAGACTCAACTGTATGATTCAAATCACATCTTAAATTCCGAATTCCAATACTTAATAATAAAAATATTAAATCAGTACAAATTTCATGAAATTCTAAGTTCTGTTTAATGTACTTTTCAAAATGAAACCAAATTATTTAATACATATACTGAATCTCATATCGCAAATGCAATTTTCAAACTCATTTTCAGTGTTTCAAATACACACTATTTCAAAGAGCCAGAGGAAGAATATAAAAAGTCAAAATTTATAAATTTTACAACAGGGTGATGCTTTTAAAAAAAGAAGAGAGTAAATATTATGATTTATCAAATTGGATTAATTATTAAATTTTAATAATAGAAGTGTTTACTGTAATGATAAACATGTAGTACAGTTGTTTTATTGTATGACAATTCCATCGTTTATACGGCGAAGAGGCAATTCTTTCATACTAATTTCATACAAATATTATATTATTTAAATTGAAGAAAAAAAAGCCAGGACTTTTAGGTTTATTTTTGGGTAACATGGAAACTTGTGCACAAAACCTCTGAGTATAACAAAAATGTCTCCTCAGTAATTGTGTCTCCTCAGTAACGTGGTATTGACGCAAGTCGTTCACGAAAAAAAAATCGACATTTTAACTGAATTCAAATGACATTTTCATTAAATCTTACTGTCTAGTAAACGTACCAAAGGAAAACTGCTTTTTTAATTGAGTCGATTTTGTCATTATTTCCACAAACAAATCATTATAATTAATACATTTAAATTAATTGCGTAAATGTTTTTGAAATTGTTTCTATAAAATGAAAAGTTTTATGAATTCATAAATTTTTAAGACTTCGCAGACAATTTAAATTTAAAATGTTGAAATCTCCATTTATTTTATGAACATTAAAACTCTTTGCTTTCTATAAGTATAGGTTCTTCCTTCCGTGGTTGCAGTCCTAAGACTGGTTTGCAGCAATTTGAACTCTTCTCCTCCATTCCCCCCTGTCCTGTGCGGCTCTTTTTAAGTCTGTATATGTTGAGCAGCGCACGTCCACCAACAGGTCCTCCAGGTACTCTCGGCGTGGGCGTCCCCTAGAGTTTGTCCCCTCGGTCATACCCTCCATTATGGCATGCAAGAGGCCCTCTTGTCGTATTATATGACCGATCCATCTTGCACGCCTTTTGGACAGGATCCTGAGCAGGTGCCTTCCTCCTTCGATTCGTTGGAGAACCTCTTCATTTGTGATGCGGTCTCTCCAGGAAATTCCTAATAGTCTTTTATAGGACCACATCTCAAAAGCATCTAGTCTTCGTCTATCTCTTTCGGATAGGCACCATGTCTCGCAGCCGTACATCAAGATACTCTATACATAGGTCTTTATGAGGAGTATTCTCAGTTTTAGGTCTATATTATTTGATTCTATTATTTTCGACCTTTTATTAAATGCAAGTCTAGCCTGATGTATACGGCTGTCGACCTCGCTCTTGGACCGACCGTCCCATGTTATTTTGCTCCCGAGGTAGACAAACTCCTTGGTGTTTTTTAGTGGTTTACCCGACATCACTATTCTCATCTGGTGCTGCGCTCGGCCAACAGTCAGCAGCTTTGTTTTGTCTTTATTTATCTTCATACTGTAGTTATTTTGAAGAATGCTTTCCATAGTTGTTAAGGCCTCTTGTAGTTCCTCTTCACTTTCAGCAACCATAGCAATATCGTCAGCGAACCTTATCATGTCCACCTTTTGCCCGTGTATAAAACGTTTTTTAAATTATTCGTAACAGTTCTGTTAATTGATTTTTCTTTTTATCTGCATATTGGATATCAAGGGAGATCTGGAAAATCGACCTATCTAAAAAAATACGTTGCTGGGTCAAAGATTTCTTACTTAAGATACATACGTTAGATCTTGGAAAAGACAAATTATTTTTTATTTGTGTTTATTGATCAAAAACAACTATGACTTTTTTACTTGTCGCAATGTTAAAAATGTCACATTCATGTACAACAATGAACCTTAAATTTTCTCCGTTGAGATCGAAAGCTTTGACAAATTAACAAACGACTTGCAGATTGGTTTGTCTTACCTATGTCGTGTTTCTTTTATCTGTATCAAAATCATATATAATTTTACTGTTTGAAAACAACTTTTAATGTCCATGTACATACGTTTTGCTAGTTTGAGAAGTCTGTGAAGTAAAAATAATTTCCTCATTCATAGATTCTCAAAAGGTAATATTAACTCTCTTCCACCTTTAGGAACGGTTGTTCCTTAAAGGAGAGATGGTGAGGATGATTGTTGATAAATAAAAACTTGTCGAAATCGGAATATGCAAAGAGATATATCGCTGTTTCGTCTTTGCCTTACAATATGTTTATTGTCGTCACGTAGATATTCGTTGTTTTGACTGACAGCGCGGAAGATATGTTGCTCTCTCCTTTCCTCATGGAATGCGGTCTCCGCTAGTAGTGAGTTGAATGACCGACCGTGTGAACTTTGCCCATTGTTTGTCTCGCATTGTGAAGCATGCGAGTGTGATGACCGGGCGGGCAATAGTCGCCTTGTAGGTTCAGTGACCGCACGTATAGTCACTACAACCTTTTCTCCATCATCTACTTGTTCTATTATTACCTTGTTCCTATAATGAGTCAGGCATATGTATCCCCCATGCTTTAAATAACTGTTGACTGATGACCTATGCGGGCTTGATGGTAAGACGACCACCTTTCTATCCGTAGGTTACGGGTTCGGTTCCAGCTATAACCCAGTTTTAAAAAAAGGTATTCAATTTGGTTTTCATTTAAGGTTTTTTAAACGTATTTCTAGTTTGTTGTTGGAGATTGCCACAAAGCAATAATCCTACAAGATTGCGATGTGTACAAATATAGTTTATGCATGGTAGGACGCTGCCATAGCTGACAGTCAAGATTTTTTAAATATTGAATTAATCAAATCCCGAATCAGAGTGTCCTTGATGAGAGTTTGCTCCATAAATGGCGCTATATAAAATTGTCCTTTAAAAAACAAAACGGTTTCATCATACTAAAAGCAGGTGATACGTGTCGACAGCCGTCTAGAAGAAGACCAAAGAACTCCTGAATGACTCAATGCTCCAAAATCTTGCAGAGAAACGGCCTAGATGAAAGAGATACCCAGAACCGAAGAATATACAGTCTGAGAACGAGAAGAGCCGACCCCTACAGCCTACCTAGGCAATGAGTTGGAACAGTGCCAGGAAGAAGAAAAGCAGGTGATACGAGTGAATGAGCAAACGTCCATTCCGGTTTCAGCTCCGGAATGAGCGTCTGCAAGAAAGACTTGAAAGCATCAAAATAGAGAAAAGAAGATAACGCCTAATGGCAGGATATTTTGAAAAGAGGAAACTAAACCAATAACAGACGAGAAGTAGTATCCATCTCAGGTGTGTGACTTATGTTGTACATGGTGCCACTCAAGAATAATACTTTATTTATTTATTCGTATGGTACGCCTCAACAAATCCGATTTAATGATTCGGAAATACTGTGGCCGGGAAACAAGATTATCTTCGGTCCCATTAGAACCATTTGATTAGATATGAAACTGGGGGTGTATACATGTTGAAGTTACTACCCCGTACTAGACTAGGACAATTCCTTCATTTTTTTCGTTACCATCAGAGGTAGAATCCGAAACTTCCGTGTTGAGAATTAAGCATCGTGCCATCTAGACTATGAAGATCGTCAAGAATCGAACTACATAGCAATAAATGTATTTATCGTTCTGCTTTACCACCTTTCAAATCTTTGGAACTTGTTCTGATTCACAATCATCTTTCGTAAGCAAATTAAATCTAATATATTAACGTGATCATAATTCTGAAAAAAAAAAGGTAAAACATATAACCGAATTCCAGCTTAATTTGAAAATTTCTAATGAAAACAGTTCCCAAATATTTCAAACAAATGTTATAAATTCAAGGAAACAAGAAATGAAAAGGTTAAAAATCAATTGAAGAATTCTCCGAATAATGGATTGAAATAATGTTTCCCACCTCATAAATAATGACAAATTTTGCGTATAATGTACATTTTTTAAATTTTTGGTAGAAAAACATTTATAACATACATAATAATAACCACAGTCAGTTTGCAATGTGATATGACCAATATACATTTTTTTGTAAAGTCTCCAATACATTCACAGACCCTTATTCACAAATCAACAGAATGATCTAATTCATATTTTAATTATTATATTAAAACGGCCACCAGTAATGTTTCTGTCACAGGTTCAATCACTGGTTTGGTCATCTGGCAAGCTGGATATATTGGAGCAAGTGACTATAGACTGTGAGAAACACCAGAAGTTCCACAATGTGCCTTGCACTGCTCGACTGTCCAGCAGAACCCGTTTGCATTGCAGCTGGCATTTCACCTGAAAATAAATTAAATCGTTTAAATATTGTTCCAATATTTATTTACTCAAGCAAAGCCAAGTAAATAATACATTTAATTTCAAATAACATAGATATTTCTCTAGTTTAAGGCGCAATTCCACTGAGACAACATTTAGGCAATATGTAGCATGCGGCATTGACGCATGCTACACACAGTATTTCAATCGAAGGAACACGAAGCGACAAGAAGCAAGTATCTTTGTAGCATGCTACATGTTGATTGTTATTGCCGTGACGCATGCGTCACCTTTCGATATGTTTCAGCGTGTCGAACAATGTCGCCGTTAGTGTAGTCAGCGGATCGGTGTGGCTTTTAGCATGCGACATGAAGTGGAATATTGATAAAACGACCTTGTTTATTGAAGATAATCATAATTCACCAGAGTTATGGAATATTAAAATTAGTGATTATAAAGACGACCGGATAAAAAATAATAAACTGAAGCAGTTAGCGAGTAAATACGATTGCACCGTAATCGATGTAAAAAAAATCAAGAATTGGCGTTCAGCTTTTCATCATTCTGGGCTCCTTGACTACCAACATATAATTCTCTTCTCCAGCACCGTTGTTTTCTTTTTTTTTCTACGATTCAAAATTATTACCAAACATGCAGCCACCTTCCAAAATATTAACACACGTGCAACGTCTAGCGCATACTAAAAATATTATCAAACTCTACCCAGACAAGCTCACGTCCAGCGCATGCGAGAAATTTTACCAGACTCTACCTAGACAAGCGCTTACGTCTGGCGCATACGAGAAATGTTACCAGACTCTACTTTAGACAAGCGCTTACGTCTGGTGCATACGAGAAATGTTACCAGACTCTACCTAGACAAGCGCTCACGTCTGGCGCATACGAGAAATGTTACCAGACTCTACTTAGACAAGCGCTTACGTCTGGTGCATACGAGAAATGTTACCAGACTCTACCTAGACAAGCGCTCACGTCTGGCGCATACGAGAAATGTTACCAGACTCTACCTAGACAAGCGCATACGTCTGGTGCATACGAGAAATGTTACCAGACTCTACCTAGACAAGCGCTCACGTCTGGCGCATACGAGAAATGTTACCAGACTCTACTTAGACAAGCGCTTACGTCTGGTGCATACGAGAAATGTTACCAGACTCTACCTAGACAAGCGCTCACGTCTGGCGCATACGAGAAATGTTACCAGACTCTACTTAGACAAGCGCTCACGTCTGGTGCATACGAAAAATGTTGCCAGACTCTACCTAGACAAAGATAAATTATTGTTGTTCAGGATATTGTTGGAAATGAAACCCGAAACCATTTGGTGGGTGATTAAGCCACATATGGCGAAAAAAAAAAACAAGTTATAAACCATTTTCAGATATATATTGTTCCGTTGGTTGAAGTTTACCGACGTTTGGAAAGCATCATGTCTTTCACTCACAGGTCAATTTTAAGACAATCATAATTGGTACACTTTTATAAGAATGGCCATAAAATGGAGACGTTAACAATTTCTAAACGTCACAAATGAACAGAATCAATAAAACACAATAACTTTTTCAAATAATCATCATCATTCCCTGTGAAAATTTCGTCCATAAAATGTTTATTGTTTCGTTTTCAGAGTATTGTTAATAATCAAACCAAAAAGCTTATTATGCTGAAAGCTGTTGATTTTATAATGGAGGGATTTTATTCTTGGTATCACAACAATACGAAGGTTTAATAACGTAAATTGTTCAGTAATTGAAATAAAAGCGTAGGAATACGAAGAACTCTACCAAGACTCACTAAATGATTGACAAATTATTATTTTAATCAATATAATTGAACATTGATATTGAACTAATTGAACAATAATTGAACAATCAAATAAAAATACATGATATCCGAAATTAATGCATGGATGATGAAACTAATATGAACAAAGGAGCTTTAAGTTGGTTTGGACATGTAGAACAAGTCGAAATTGCATGTGCGTGTTATAGGTAAACCGAGGAAAACATGACTGAATCAAATGGATCAGATTTTGAAATGAAGCAAAATGAGGAATGATCAATAATAGAAGATTGTCCATGACGAGTTATATGAATGTGGAGAAGGCAAAACTTGTGTGCTTGGATATAATGTTCGGAGATCAGTTATCTCTGCCTACCCTACAATGGATATGGACTGATAATATGTATGTATGTTTAAAAATAAAGGAAGATTTCTTTTTCGTAATATAAAGTCGAATTTATCAACAGCAACATTTTTTTCTAACTTTTAAGAAAGAAAAGGAAATTATCCAAAAAGCTTTTTTTTCTGTCTGCTTCGGTGTTTCCTGGGGCTGAAATCACCGCCTCCTCATTTGAAACACCTTCTAACAATGCATCTTAAATAACGGTGGCCGTCACATAGCTTAAATGTCTGTCTTTTTACAGAATCAGCTCCTTTTTTAAATACTTTCAGCGTTTTACCCCTGTGATTTAGTTTTAATTTTGACACTGATCACTTGAATAAAAGAAAAAAGCCTCTTTTGTTATGCGCATTGTTGGTTTTGTTTTTGTGTAATCTTAAAAATGTTTTACAATAAATGTCACATTTTTTAAATGTACCTTGTTTTAACGTACCATTTTATTTGGAAGAGAAGAAGCAATAAAGAAGATTTTTTAATCATAAATTAATTAATCAGTTTACAGTAATCTTATTAAATTGATTAATCAGGATACAGTAATCTCACTAAATTAATTAATCAGTATACAGTAAGCTTTTTCAGTATACAGTAATCTCTTCTAACCGATCATTTTTTTATATTTCATATGTTACCCTTCAGCATACCCGAATTGGCGGTTTGGACATATTGAAAGCATGGCTGGGAGACAATTTTGTCTTCAGCTCCAGTAAATGAAATTGATGGCTTATAACCAATAAAGTAGTCATGGATGTTGCGTGTTGTCGATGTGTTAAATCGACTTGTTGGTAATACTACCGTACATGAAGAGACTACAGCACTCGCATGCATATTCATTGTGTGCGAATATTTTTCCCTGCCGAACTTTTTTATTAGACTGGGATTTTTTTATGGATATTTTTGGGCGTCGGAATTTAATCTTAAACCCCCAGGTGAGAATCAAACCTCTTATTCATTAAGCCACGAAAACCAACAAACGAAGGTCAATCAACCAGCTTAACAATTATTTTACGAAATTTGGTTTTACCATAAATATAGAGAATTAAAAATTTTGACATAGAAAAAAAAACATGCAATACTCGTATCAAATCAATCAAAACACAGCGAATAAAAATAAAATGCAAATATAACAAGGCCAGGAGAAAAAAAACTCCGATTCGAAAAGAGGAATGATATGGCATAAAATAAATAACACGCGTTGACACCGAAGGATAATTAAATATTTTTTTAATTCACTTTTTGAAGCACATCAACGATAATATGGTTAACCAGGAAAAATACGCTGTCATAGAAAGGAGATGTATTGTATTTTATTCACTTTTTGAAACACGTCAATGATAATATAACAAATCAGAAAAAAAGACGCTGTATCATAGAAAGAAGATGTATAACTTTTTCAAACACGTCAACGAATTATTGTCAATGATAATATGGCAAACCAGGAAAAATACGCTATATGACAGAAGAATGATGGTATGTTTTTTTAGTGTTTGAAACACGTCAACGATAGGGCGAGACTTTGATTAGCTGATGAGGATGGTTAATTAAAATATACTGATAAATTATCTTAAAACGGAAGTATATTAATAATTTATCCAGTGTATTTTCTGTACTAAATTCTACCAAAATCAAGTTTTCTTTAAAGTGCTTTGTAATATAAAATTGTATGTAAAAGGTTTCTTATATCATATAGGTACTCGTACCTAAAATAAGTTTTGGAAGATGGATGGATTTTTGGATTTTGCTATCAATGAATGAGTGTATTTTAAAATGTAATAATTTAAATGGTATCCGTTTGCTAGATTAAATATTAATTGCATATTTTGATTTCAGATAGACAACATGTTCATTTATTCTCCCCATTGCGCTATTTGCCAATTGAGTAAGACAAAGAAAACACACCTCTACTTAATTTTATCTTGGCGCACATATTTAATTTCAGCCACATCCACATACCTTGTCATACATATTCTCTTATTATAAAGGTTATTTAGTCCTTCCTCTATCAGCATTTGTTTCATTAAGTCATGTTATGATTTTTTAAATCTTCTCAAATTCTCGAATCTTTTATATTACTCGTTAAGATTAACTTTGTAAATCTTTCATCATTTATTCTTTCTACGTGACCAAACCATCACAATGATTCTTCTTTTATCTTAAGCACTGCATCTTTTTTATATATTTTTTTTCTAATGCCCTCACTCCTTTATTCAGTCGTGTTTTATTTTTCCTCACAAAAACTATGCTACTTTTACGATCTTATTTCTACCAAATTAATCTTACTTTCATCATTCTTTGACACATGCAAGTTTCACTTGCATACTCTTATGTTGGGACTAAGATTACATTATGAGCAGCCAGCTTTGCTTCTATTGAAATGCTCCGCTTTGTAAGCCCATTGTTAAACCACTCATTTACTTTTTTACTTGCTGTTTCTCTTTTTTTCAATATCGCACTTCACGCAACCATCCGAAGTTAATTATGAATAATATAGGTTGTTTTTTTGGGTGTGATAGGATTTGCATTTGAAATAAAATAAAAATAAATTATTTAAATGCCCGTGTATTTTAATTCAATTGATAGATTGTTTAATGACAATTATTGTTTGAAGATAATTTCATTCATATGTTGACCGTGGCTGGCTCTTAACATATGTACCTTAACCGATCATAAGATGGGGTTCCCATTAAGAACGATAGAACTTTAAAATAAAATAAAACAACAACTAATAAACCAAAAATTGACTTAAAGGTTAAATTTGAAATAATATTTCATGACGTTTATGATTTAAACAAAATATCGTTCAAATGGCTTCCACGGCTTCTTTTGCACTGGCGAATTCGATCACGCCAATTTTCGATGACTCGGTGGAGCATTTCCGGCTGTATGGCGCCAATAACACGACAAATGTTGGCCTCAAGTTCATCAAATCTTAGTTCTGTTGGTGTAAACCTGTGGTTTAATATAACCCTAAAGAAAACAATCCAGAGGCGTTAAATCGCACGATTTTGACGGCCAATTCAAAATCCTATCACATTAAAAAAAAAACATCCTTTATAATAGAGGTTAAATTTGACTAAAATCTCATTTCAAACATATATCATATTGACACAGAAAATTAGAGCTCAAGTGAAATCGATGTATTATAAAAAAATCATACTCAATACCGCTTGAAAGAGCTTGGATATTACTTCTTAAGCATTATAAGAGATATACGTATATGTTTGTATATATACAAAGTGCTCCCAGGCAAAATACTTTACCCCATTTTAATTGACAGTTTTGTTTAAGGTTCTTGACAATTATTTGCGTCATCGTGAATTAAGATTGATTTCGGTACCACATTCACAAAACTGAGCTTTTTAGTGTTACATCTCAAACCTTGTTGAATAAATTTTCCAATACTGATGTATTTTACATCTCGGTGGATAAATTAAGGATTGAGGTCCTTGAAATTTGCAAACAGAACTGAGTCATTTCACAGGAAAGCATGAATATCATTGCTCTTTTTGTTTGTCATTTCAGACCATTTTTACATCAGTTTTTACCTATCATTCCGCCCTTATTTATACATTAGTGCTTATGAACTGCCTTTTACAAATTTAAAACACAAAAAGTCGTTATTTTTTACTATTTTCATAATAATTTTTCCCTTTCTATATGTATATATTGTATATGTTTGTATGTAGAACACATTTAATAACTAGGTCAAGGAAGTCGTATATGGCCGAATTTAAAAGTTTAAAATTAATTTCCCCAATGAATAAAATTTATTTCTCTCATATATAAAATAATACGAGTATGACATAAATTATGACTGTCTTCTTTTAATCCACGTTAAAACCATAAAAAATGTTTACAAAGAATAACTTTACTTCCTTTTATAGCAAAGGTAACTCTGTTCCGCTCTAATAAGGATTTGTTTTCAAAGAAAACTTTGCTATAAGTAGTTTTAGCGGAGTCAAGTTTTTTTAATTTTTTTCCTTAGATTGGTAACATTGCTGAAATTGTTTCCACAAGATTAATACAATTGTACTTCAACTTCTATGAACTTTTATATTGCCGCTATCCTTTCTCTGTGCCTTCGTCTCATCTTGCCGCTTTAATGAGGCTTAGTATAAACGGAGAACTGGAGAGAAGAATCGGAAAGAATGGGATTTTTATCCTTTATATGTGCTAGATATTCCGATGTAAACGAGTATTTATGTCAATGACCTCTTAGAATATTATTATTTTCTCGGGATACAATGAAAATTTTCTCAGTAACTAGATTAGTTTTTTTTCTCTTCCTTAAAATATTTTTTTAAACTTTTCATGCTACGTGGGTTTAGATAGCATGTTTCAATGTAATTTTTTATCCAATATTATCTGTAGTGATCCTTTTATAATTCAATATAAAAATTTTGTTTGCTTAAAATAAAAGGCTTCAAAACAACGTACATTTTTTTTATCTAAATAATTCATTATTTTGTAAATACGTTAAATTCTTAGAATTTTTAAATTATAATTTTGTTATTGAATAATTAAACGAAACTTTAATGTCTTTCATATATCACAGTAATGTCTAAATTAAAAAAAAGCGTGATATTTCAGAATACATATATATATATATATATATATATATATATATATATATATATATATATATATATATATATATATATATATATATATATATATATATATATATATATATAATATATATATATATATATTTTCAAATATGTTACATGGCAAATTTAAAAAACATTACATCACGGAAAAAAATCAAATACAATTAATTGAATACAATCCACAACAGAATACTTGAGTAGAAAAAAATATATTAGATGCAACAAAAATGTAAAACAGTAGTGCAAATAACAAAAAAAACTAAAGGAAAACAAATAAAGGAAAAATAACCAGTCTTCCAGATAATTAAATTCCGATTTAGAAAATACTGGATGATGAGCCTCCAGAACTCACTAACATCTATATTAAAAATATTCACGAACTTAATACGGAGCTAACCTATGACTGAAGAATTACAAGGTTCGAAATTGTAAAAGTTTCTGTTTGTTTCTAGCTGTAATTTGAAACCCGATTGGAGTAGTAGCCCTTAGTCCCCAATATGTTGGGGATTACATTTGGAGTATGAATAACCTTGTAAAAATATATGTCAAATCAAACACAATCCTTCTTTAAGACATTTTAAGAAGGCGTAAGGAATTTAATAAAAGTTCGTAACCATGCATGCCAGGTGGGATGCCGAGAAGAAAATTATTATGTCTCCGAAATTTATTCTGGTCCCTTTCAATGATGTTGGAACAATTAAGATAATAAGGTGACAAAAAAGTAGAATAATAAACTGAGATACTTCTTACGAGTGATTTGTATAGAAATTTAAGAACTTAATAGACTTCAAACTTTTCAGAATAATTATTTTCAATTTAACACATAAGTTAAGAAAACACTTGGTTGACAAATAAACCGATATTTTTGGTTATTACAGTATCTAGATTAAAAGAAAAAAAAGTCAATTTAAAACATCTCGGCCGATTTTTCTATAAACACTTAACAAAAAAGTACGAAATTCTGTAAATTATGATTTTTTTTAAAGTAGTTTGCTAATTTAAGCAAAATTAAGGTCTTGGGTAAAACAAACATTGTTTACGTTAAAAAGATATACAAACAAGACTCCTTCTTAGGAAAATTATTCACAATAATTTAAATGTTATAAAATAAATATTAGATTAATATTTTCGAAGGTTTCCTACTTAAGAAATATATATATATGGCAACATAAGTAGGAAAATTAAAAATAGTCCAGTAGGGGGTACGTGCAAACTGCTCGCTGGGTCCTATGCTGATAAGTATATTCACGATACGGTCGCGAGTGCTAATAGCTTATAGGGTGCGTATTACGTGCTTATCTCCTTTCCTGTTTCTTAAAAAAAAAAAAAAAGAACACAAATAACCTAAATATTATAACAGTCAGAATTTATCCGATGAAAGAGTAAGGCGTCTTACCATTGGGCCGATACTCTGAACAAGTTATTCACTACTTGGACATGTTTATCATACCCACACTAGGATAAAGACTGCATGTCTTCGAAACGTCGGCCATCATTTAAGCTTACTTAACGAGACAACAATTTCAAAAATCTTTAGTTTAGTCTTCAGACACTAGCATTTCTTAGACTTTTAAAAAATAAGTGCACAATGCATCCCCTTTAATTATTCCACAAATTACATTAATCCTTTATGTTCCGACGCATCATACATCATTCTACACGTTATTATATGCAGTTCATTTGGTTTGACTCGGGAATGATCTTCCTAGCTCAAGAAGATGTACTTCATTCTTTTTAAAGAAAAATCTAAAATACCATTATTTATCTCAAAATATTCATCATTCTTCGTTATTTTTCAATGTCTACCACTATTCCTATTTTTGTTAAAATTTATCTCTTTTAAAAAAAAATTTTGAAATTAAATGAAATGTTAAAGTTTAGGCTACATTCATGGATACCGGTATATTATTACAACAAAAGCTGGTTGATTGAAATAAAGTTCACCAGATCTTTTATAATTAATTAATCACTGCAGTACTATTTAAAATTAATTTAAACAGTGGAACAATATTATATTATTTTTAATATGCGATCTACTAATTTTAAGCTAAAACCTTTGATAACATTACTTAGTTTAGTTATTAATTTTGATATCTTACCATTCAAGACATGCACTCTAACGGTGGCAGTCTCCGCATTCGACGGACTGCAGGAGTATTTGCCAGAATCTGCAGTGTCAGCACTTTGCACCAGCAGTCTTGACGTGGTCACGTCACCTTTCTCGGTTACCACTGATACACCACCTCTCTCGGAGTCGTAGCTGATCGCCTGTCAAGCAAAAACAAAAGTTGGGAGGTCTTTAGTTAAATTTCGATAAAAAATATACACATGCCGTTATCCCAGTTGAGAGGTGCGATGCCCCGCAATTTATAAATTTAAAATATTTAAAAAAAAACTATCAACGAAAACGACGTTAAAAAGAATTCTTATATAAAAATAAAATAAATATATAACAGCTAAAATAGTTTTGGTTGGAATAAATTGCTACATAACCAATAAGACCGCTAAAAGTATCATGTGTACACAAAATATTGAAATAAATAAAAATAAGAAGAAAAGCGTGATAATAATCGAACTTGCTTAGGTAAAAAATATTCACTTAATCTCTATAAATATGAGCTTATTTCGAATTCGATTATTGAAATGCCGGCTCGAAACTTAATAGACTCTCTGAGCCAAAAGAGGAAACCACTTGTGTTTTCTAACAAAGCTACGAGTATTTTGTTGCTTGACAGTAGGATGATATACCTGAGAAAAAAAATCGGGAAAGAAACACGTTATACGAGTACTCGTAGTATGTAAAGGATCTTTCAAATTGAGCGGTTTTTTTAATTATTTTTTTTTTAATTCTTGAACAAAACACATAATTTGCTTGGATTTCAAAATACTTTTTATTAGTCATTAAAGTGTAATATATGACATTTAAACACAAAAAATAATATTCACCAAATGTCCACCTCATGCAGCTCTACAGATGTCCACTCTTAAGTCAAAATTTTCGATGACATTTTGGTATAATTGCGGTTCTAACTCACCAATAACGCAAATAATTTCGTCCCTTAGCTCAGGAATTAATTGAGGGTCATTCTTATATACCTGGTTTTTCACGTAACTCCAGAGAAAATAGTCCAACGGTGTCAGATCACATGATTTTGGTGGCCAACTTACATCACCGTTTCCGGAGGTTACAATCCATAAAATAATTCAACAATTTGAACGCGTTGTTGTATTGTACTATATATGATTCCATTTTTGTAAATGTCATACATTACACTTCTCAAATGTCACAAGACCCAGGCAAGTTCGCGACGCCATCTGCGTTTTATCTAAGAATAAACAAAAAACGCTCAATTTGAAAGACCCTTTAGTAATTTGAAACTAAAAAGTTTTTTTTAATATTCATGGCATCATAAGATAAACCACGCAGTACAACACTCGGAAAAAACTCAAATGGTGAGAAGAAAAGCTAAAGCCTCAATACGTATTTAATTTGTATCCCAAAAAACTTCATAATTTAATAACACTACAAAAAAAGATCCCAAACATGTAAAAACACAGTCATAAACAAACATCTGTTCATGTTAAATAAACACTTTTGTATGTCTAAGTAAATTATTTATTGTAAGTGTTTATTACCTGGTGCAATCCAAACGCTAATGGACTGAGTGAGGGGATCCAAAGCAACACTCACGCCGAGACCTGGTCTTAATGCAGTGATGGATCTGGACAGCTGGGACAAGAGACCGGCTGGTGATGGTAACATATCACAGACGTGCACCATTTGTACAGCTATTTATCACAATGCCGAGATTCATGAGGCATGGAGAAGCTAATTGGTCTACTATTATTAAGTTTCATTTATCATTTTAAAACGTCAAGGGCGTTTTGAGAATTACAACATGCTATTGGAGTAGGCTGACGGAACAGAGCGTCAGATTTTCATATCTCGACATACCGTCATCTCTTCGACATCTTAAACAATTGACTTTGTCTTCCCACTAACTGTATAAAATTAAAGAAAGTCGGTATTTAAAATCTCAGCAAACAGTCTTCGCCTCTTATACATCCATACACTTTCTCATACAACTCTTAATAGTTCTAAGACTTTCAATGTTTCCTTCTTTCAAAACGTTAACTCAATCCAACCATACTTCCCTTAGTCATATTTTCTTACGTCTGGCACTCACATTTGTATTGTATTAATTTTATATATATTATATATTAATTTTATATTTAATTTTATTCAATACAATATATTAATATTCTTGGTATTCCCTCATTCATTCGTTTGACATGTCCAAATCATATCAGAATGCTCTTCTTCATTTCACTTAACACACCAGCTTTAATTTCACATTCATCCTTAATTACTTCATCCGAGATTTTGGAATACGTTCTTACCTCACGTATTCGTCTCAGTACACGTATTTCTACAACATGTATTCGAATCTTTTCTCTTTTTCCACATCAACATTTCTTAATCTATCAAAAATTATTAAACCATACTTATGAAACCAGGGTTTTCATTTTTTTTGTGTAATCTATTTTCAGATATTTCAATGATCATAACATCCTATGATATGCGTATCCCTATATTATAGAATATAATTACAAATCATTTAGATTATGAATGATATACACGTCATAGGATAACTGACTTCTAGTTTGAAATATTTAATTAAATTTACCTCCGTCAATTTTTCAACATTTAAATTGATTTTAATTCTGATGGTATTTTTAACGTCAAAAGAAATATCTTTGTTGGTGTTATCAACAAATCAAACTTTATTTGGATGGCGTGCAATGGGAAGTTTGAAATCAAGTAAATAATTTTCTTTACAGTTTTATATCCTTTCTGATAAAATTCTGCTAACCGTAAATTAATTTGAAAGTCAGAAAAGTAACACTTTTAAAGTGTCTCTTAGTTTAAAATTGATCAAACATTTTTTTTATTTGGTTTCTGATAATATTGAAATTTATGACATCAACTTTTAAAAACAACAATTTTTTTCATTTTTTTAGTATACGTATCTTTATTTATTATTTGTTTATGTTAGGAAAAACTCGCATTTTCAACCAAAATTTGACAAAATAATTTAACAGTTTCCATAGCCTAGTTGGTAAGATGCTTGTCTTTCAGCCAGTAGGTTGTGGATTCGGTTTCTTTTATTATCCTTTTTTTTTTTCAAATAAGTTTCCAGCCTGCTTTTATTTAAGGCCTTTTAAACACCTTTCTGGTTAAATGGATTAGCACTAGATGTTATAACCTCTTCAGATTACACTACGTGTAATATAATACGATCCAATACTATAAATTCGGACATTTTGAAAAACTTTGACGGAGTGCAACATTATCTTCGGCCAAGTTCATAAAACCTTTGAATTTAGATCCGTGAATGGTTCATCATCATTGCGCGTGTTAAATATACTTCTTCGCACGTGAATAAGCACCAATATCAGCTCACAAGAACATTGCTACAAGACTTAGACAAAAAAAAATTCGAGTAGTATCAGGAACCAAACCCGATACCCGCGGGTGCGATTTTAACATTTTACCAATTAAAGGAAAATCATTACATATATTCATAATTAATGTTATGTTAATGATTGAAACAATACTTTTAATAGCGACTTGTATTAACACTTGTCACCCTGCGATCGTTAAGCATAAAGAACAGGTGGATTTTAACTTGAAAGTTTGACAATTTTTCACGAAAACATACTGTTATATGACAATGCTCTTCAGAAAGTCCACATAATCGATGCTATATGATGAGGGTTACCGTACAAATTTAAATTCAACATATTGCTTTTTCTTTTATTTGTATGGTATTCTTACTTTGAGAGATTCTCAAGGGGTGGAAGTATGACTCAGAATTGTATCACTGAAGTTTTTTCATTTGTTCGCAATCTGGTGAACTTAAATGGCGATTAATTTCAACCAAACTGACGTATGCTATGGAACTGGTATATCAAAACCAGATATCAACATATGTTTTGTTTTTTATGAGTTACTCTGTGATTTAGTTGGTAAGACGCCTGTTTTTCCCACCAGTGGTTGCAAGTTCGAGTGCCGTTGAATTCTAATACTTTTATACAGGGTTTCTTTCTGGTGTTCGCCTAAGGCTCATTTAAACACTTTTCTGGTTGCTGGAAAAGATTACTACATAGTAATACATCCACCAGGTTGTATTGTGTAAAATCAAATAATAAAATGAACAATACATTCGAGAATCGAACCATTAAACTTACATTAAAAGCCAGGTGATTTACCAACTAGGCCACAGAAGTCTTTTAGTATCCGATTATTGTTGATGGAGGGAGTTTATCAAGAGAAGGGTGAAATCGCATCAAATTTATCAACACTGTGGGTATCAAGAGGGATGGAAAATAATTGATAAGATGGAATGGTAATAAAACATTATGATTTCTTACCACATCCTGGTGGTACCAGAAGATATAAGCTGGAGGCTCAGGGCTAAATCTGACTGTGCATGTGATGTTGATGGTGCTTCCTTTGTCAACGTGCAGGTCCGGCCCGCCCAGGATAACTGCTGTAGGCACTAGTTTTAGGGAGAAATCAAAAGTAGAAAAATTTCAATAGATTTTTGAATCCACTTCGTTAACATTGTGTTGACAAATTGTATTTCAAGAAAAAAAAATATGCAGAATTATTTTCAACAGACAGCACTTTTGTGGACCTTCGAAATTATTTGTATTAGAAAACATTTGAAGACACACCAATTTTTTTTAGATAAATTATATTTTTTGATACATTAGACGCTAAACTTTTGATTTTGACAAAATTTCAAAATATAATAACTGAAAATGGTTGTGATATAATACATTCTGTAGTGTAAACGTTTTTTTACATTTTTTGAAATAAACTTTAAAGAAACACATCGATTTTTTAAATAATTCATTAAAAGCATTTTAATATGTTTATTCCACTTTTTGTACACTGTTTATTCCACTTTTCGTAACGGTATAACCCTACCGGTTTCAAGGCTTTCACCTCATCTTCAGGGGAGCACAAACAAGACTTGTTTGTTCCACAATGTTAATGCCTTAACTATAAATAAAATATATAATTTAAAACTATTTAAATGGATTGACTAATTGTTATATTATTTATATTGCATACTCATTAAGCATATATTTTTAAATACATATTCTTAATTTTTATATCCTTTATTTAATGCGTTTTCGTCGTCGTTACTGGGCATAGTATTCAATAGCCTCCTCGCCATTTCAACGTCAATTAAATTGGAAAGCAAAGCTATACCAAGTATTTATGTGCCTTTTTTCTCTTATTAAGTGAGTGAACTGTTGTACACCAGCAAACTCATAGGCCACACCGCTGTACTGGATCTGATGGTACACCGAAGTGAGACGATCAGAGCAAACCAACATGTTTCTTTTTTTCCTTTTTGAAAGAATATATATCACCAAAGCCATAGGTTTCTTTGAAACCTCGTATTCTAGACGAAAAAAATACCTGCGTCATTCGAGGGGTGTAGTACAGCGCGGTGATTAAACCGGTGATCTTCCGCACGGAAGTTTAGTTCGTTACCGCGCAGCCATGCACCTCACCTTGATGCATATTCGCTTTATTCCATTGATTCTAGGTCACGAAGAGTTTAAATCAAATCTTTCTAGGCGTAGCATTATCATCGAAATCTCAATTTTTTTATTTTTTTATAAAATTTTTAATCATATTTCAAATTATTATTTAATTAAAACATTTAATTACATAAAAATCTAAGTTGTTTTTGTTAATGAACCAGAAATTTTATTTTCTCACGTGCAGCGTTAAAAAGGATACCACTTCCAAAATTTAAATGTAAATAGTGACAAAGGTAATACGTATCTAACGAAGAAAATGTATATTATAAAAAAAGGATAGTTGGAATTTTTTTTATGCTTAACAATTTGTATTTTAACTAACTTCTAATTTCGTAATTCGTTTTATACTGAAAATAAACAGAATACCAATAATTTTAATAAGTGATTTCAACGTAATTCTATCAAATAATGTTGTAGTGGTTATTCAAGAGTTTTGTTAAAAAAAATAACGTGATTTTTTATTTAAAAGCTGTGGTCTTTTTTTAAGAGTGCAAAAAAAGCCCTCATTGTTAAAAATGGGTTATTAAAAATTGAACCATGCTTATTCGTTGACTTAACTGTGATTGGTTAACGGTAATAAATGGTATTCCTTTTTTTTTCAATTACTGAAATTACGTCTGCATCATTAAAATTTTTTACGGTTAATTTTAGCGATGTATTGTAGTTGGGTTGGCTGATTATTTCCACATAAAACTCATTCAAAGTTAATTATTTATTCATGAAACGTGTTAATTGAAAATAAAAGGCAAATATGCAAAGTGTTTTTACCTTGTTATTATCTAATTAAATGAGTTAGTTAAAGCATAGTTTTATTTAATTAATGAATTAAAAAAAAATGAAATTAAAAACCTCTTTTGAAAAACTAAATTTATCTAATTCTAAGAATAAATTAAATATATACAGATATCCGGAACCCTATTAAAATTTTACATCAATCGTTATAGGTCTTTTATTATCACCATGCTCGTCTAGAACTGATTCGAATCCAACTTTTCATGCGCCTACTCATTCATTCTTCTTACGCTTACCAGCATCACCACGCCCATTCATTATTTTTTTATAACTAGCTCTTCTTTCTCAGTTCCAGAACTCATATTTCTTAAGGTCGTCTTCAGAGTCAGTGTGTGCATATCCAATCACTTGATTCTTACATATTATCATTATTTTAGATATCATCGCTCTGACTCCATACTTTACTTATAAATTTTCACTACTGAATCATCGTATCAAGCAAATCATCCATACTGCATGCTTTTAGCTTTGATCCACTCAAGCGTACTATATATTTTTCCACACGTTTGAAGTTTATTTTGTTTCCTTTCCATTCATTTTCACTTGCCCTTCTTTCTCAGTTCCAGAACTCACATTTCTTAAGGTTGTCTCCAGAGTCGGTGTGTGCATATCCAATCACTTGATTCTTACATATTATCATTTTTTTGGATATCATCGCTCTGACTCCATACTTTACTTATAAATTTTCACTACTGAATCATCGTATCACGCAAATCATGTATATGTTACTGCATGTTTTTAGCTTTGATCCACTCAAGCGTACTATATCTTTTTCCAAACATTTGAAGTTTATTTTGTCTCCTTTGCATTCATTTTAAAAACTTTTTTTTTAAATTTCTATCCTCATTCTTTCACTGTTGTCAGAGACGCGATACATACACGGTGACGAGTATCAGTGCAAAAGAGAAAATAATTTATAGAAATAGGCATACTGACTGAGGAAAATATGAAAAGCATTAAAAACAAAAGAGTATTTATAACGAGATGTATGAGCACGGATTAGGCAAAGGCTATTTGTGTAGATAGGATTGCGATCAGTTCTCTCCGCTAACCCTCAAAAAAATATAGAGTGATGACATATTATTATGTTTATATGAATAAAATAGTCGAATTCAGTACAGTTTACCCAAAAATATTAGATGGAATTTTAAAATAAACGGTGTCAAGAATTTTAGACACGAATATCGACGAAATGAAAAAAAAAAGGTATTATATGTGACATGTTTTGAAAAGTCAAATACTTTTAATGCAATAAAAATAAACAATAAAAATGTAATTACTTTTTAAATGGTAGTTGTGCATTATTATTAATAGCGTGAATTATGTTTAAGGTGTTATGATAACGTCTCATTAAATTTAACTAATATAAAAAAAAAAATATATTTATGTAGCGACCTCAAAGAAAATGAACAACGTATTTATAAGAATGATTTTATGTTAGTATCATCATACAATAATATCCAAGAAAAGTCGACAAATTATTTACAACAATATTAAAAGTTTCATCATTATCTCCAAGAAATCATAACAAGTTAACAGAAATAATATATAATGTATCAACGAAATAAAAAAGCAACGCATTATTTATATAAATACACTGCAATATTATACGTGTATCGTGTAACAAAATATATAACATGAGAGTTAGTGCCATTTGGTTTAGTTTTAAAAGCAGAAGTATTTTTGTTAAATATTAAATAGGGCGAGTACATTATTTCATGTATTTTTTCAAACTTCATATTCATCGAAGTGGCAGTTACTTAGAAGTTTAACTCAGGGTAATGCTTGCAGTTATATTAGAAGTTTAACTCAGGGTAATGCTTGCAGTTATATTAGAAGTTTAACTCAGGGTAATGCTTGCAGTGAGAGTGGCTATAAAGTGTTAGTCAACGAGTTAGTTGTTAGTTTAATTAGTTGCTTAAATGCAACAAAATATAAACCTTGATCGGAGTACATGGTGTGGTAAATCTCGTGTAACAGCGACCCCCTGGGCCTGGGTGTAGGAGCGACAACTCGAGGCTTCTGCGAAGGATCTCTTCCTAGCAAGAGTAAGTTTACTGGATATTTTTTCTACCTTATAAAACAACCTTCTTCAAATTATGATAATCTACATCAGATAAAGTTAAATATTATGAATGATTTTTCATTACGATAATTCAATCATGATTTTGCTGGTGTATTATTAGTTTAATTAGATGAGCAGATCGATCTAAATGGCATTTAACTGTTGCTTGTAGTCTGGGACCTAAGATATAAATAAGACGCTGACAAGTTAAAGGAATATAAGCTTCTTTTTCTATATGCAACATTATATATTATATTCCAATTGGATTGAATAGTCATCTTCGGTAGCATCAACAACAAGTTCACTTGTATTGTTAAACTTGTTAAAAGTGATGGGGATCATTAATTGGTTGAATAACATATAACTTCAATAATAAAAATGTGAGTTTTGTTTGTGAATAAAAAACAGTTTGTAACTTAAATGTTTGCTGATAAATTATGCTTGAAAAAAGTGCTTTTTTATTTTTCCAATATCGTAGCACAATATATTAATTGAATTCGTTAAAGAAACTGAAAATCATACCTAAGGGAAAATAACGAATAGTTCATATAATAACACAAATGAAAGATATTTATTAAAAGACTAAAGCTTAATGTGTATTTTTTTTTAAGTAAACATCTACATTTCATTTCATTCTTGTAAAATTATAAAAAGGAATGGAACAACATTTAAAAAAAAACCTTCACTAAAAAAAGCCACCTCTTGAATAAATCAATGAACAATTCAAATCAAGAGAAATAAATATTTAATAAAAACTATCATTAATTCTTGTTTCGTTTATTTTGCTGAAAGAAAATTTCATTTTGAAAGAATGTTTTGATTTACTTTGCCAAATGAGTTATAGTTTTAAAAATTTATTGTATAGAAAGGTGACAAAATGATGAAAAAATTACAGTACCTACTAGCAAAATAATATATCCCAAAATAAACAAAAATATATTTTTTTAAAGGTCAATTGAATACGAATCACCTATTTTGATTTTATCATTCAATTTTTATTTATTTTATTTAAACAGTCAAATGACCTTTAAATACAAAATATTACTAAAAAAACGACTCATAAAATTTAACATTGATATATAAGCGAGGACTACTTAAATATTGACGTTGTCATGTCACTGCTTTCATATTAATGTTGAATTATATTTGTTATTTTTTAGAAATTGTTTGTACTTAAAAGATCTTCTGACCGTTTAAATAAATTAAAATAAAAACAGAATGATGAAATCAAAACCCACATCAAATACAAACCCAAATTATTTACTTCTTTCATCACGGTAAGAATAACTTGATCTTTTTACTCTTATAAGAAGTCAAAGTCATATAGAAGTCTAAACAAAATGCCCACACATATGGCTCAATCTTATTCCTGGGAATTGTAATATACAGTTTATTTTAGTAAATCGATCGTATTTTTTTCCTTTCCCTGGGTAATGTATGGTCCCAAAAATATGTGCATACTTTTACACTCTGCAGTTTACTTGAAATCGCTGCAGGAATTTGGCGTACCACGCATTCGTAAGGGAATAAGAAACGAGAAGGAATTTTATTTTCAGCAAGATAGGATACCTTCTCACTACCAAAATTTGTCAAACAGATGGATTACACGTAGATGTAAAATTGAACACCCCTTGCGCTCCCCGGACCTTTTGATTGACACGGCTATTGACTTTTTTTATGGAAACTTATTAAATATAAAAATCTTTTTAAATTAAAAAATGTCCTACTTAGATATGACTTAATAAATACTGAATTTTTAATTATTTAAAGTGTGTATTCCTTTTTTTTTTTGGACTCTGTTTTATTACTTTGGATATTTTCTTAATCGATAAAAAATAGGTTCATCGTGAGATACTCACCAACAACATTTAAATTTACAAAGTAGCTCTTCACTGGTTGCGTGGACACCTGGCACTCGTACATACCGGCGTCTCTCTGCTGCGCCCACCGGATATGCAACATCCACTCGTTCTTGTCCCGGTGATGAGTGGCTTGGAACCTCTCGTCCGAAGTGTAGGAGTACATGCCTACAGTCAGAATATGAAGATCTCGATGCCTGATCCAGGACACCTGTGTAACAGTTATTGATATGTTTTTATTTCTTAACCCTTCCCTTACGGTGATAAAAATAATACGCGTGTTACGGTATTGGGTAGTGAGTACGCAATAAAAAATTTGCGATTTTAAATCGGAAAAATAAGAACATTCATAGATAATCCCCTTAATTAATTATAATTGAAGTTAAAAATTATAATAATTGAGATTAATTTGCTGAAAACATTAAAAAACCATCTGAAAACATTAAAAAACGCTCACGGAACGGACGTACGTCTAACCTATTTGCAAGCCTAGAGACTACTAGTGGCGCGGAACGTCAGTCGCATACCCCGGCGTATACGCCTTTGCTTACGACGTTGAGAAAATTCAGCTCCTCGCAATTCAGTCTAGTATGCAAGAGTGAGATACGAATATAGTGTCGCGCTTCCCGCATACTATTCACCTATCGTCAAGACGAGGCACTCGCCGCGTTTAAATGCGAATTTGTTTTCGATCTTTACAAAACACCTCGATGTAGTCGATAAATTCTGATTAATATTAATATTATTTTTTAAATCAATGCGTAAATATATTATGGAGGAATACCTAAAATCTTAACCTTGTATTTATTATATTTATAGAGATATTGATGGTTATTAGAAGCAACGTGTAGAAGATACCCAACACAGGGAAGGAAAGGTTAATCAAAATTGGAAAGTTCAATAACAAAAAAAAATAATTGCGGTAGAAATTAGCTAATTGGATCACTGCAGTAGTTAAATTTAAGGGTAATTATTTTGAAGGAAAAAATACTTCAATTGGCGTCAAATAGAAAAGATTATCTTTGTTTTTTAATCTTTATTCCTACCTGCTTTACCCTATCTCTCTTTGAGAACCTTATTCTTCTACATCACGTGTTCAGCGCTGAACATCGTGGTTCTCTGCTATATTTTGAACTCGGCACACCATTTGTCTTCATCCCGCCCAGTTCTTGACCGTGTTGAATGCAACGCTTAAAGTGGATCCTATTATCTCTTTCATTTGATCCGTCCATCTCATGAAACATCTTCCTCTTGCTCGCCTCCCCAGAACTGTCTTTATTACCACCAGTTTCTCCAAACTTTCTTATTTTTCTAGCAACATGCCTAAAGGAAAATTATTTTTCCGTACGTTGTCGATAATTTTGATCAAATAGGTGCATGACCACGTTGTAAACGCAATGGCCATCTCAATAGAAGTTCACCGGTTTGAAACCAGTGCAATGCAAATGTACTCAAATAGCAAATGTACTCAAATGTACTCAAATACTCAAAAAAAAAAAATATGTACTCAAATAATGTTTTCGAGGGTATACGGATACTGATAACTGTGGATTTACGAGTATATTAAAAAAACTTTGTTCAAGTTTTTTTAATTTTTGAAAACTAATAATTTACATTTTCTAAACATATTTTTAGAAGATGGAAAGTTATTTACATGTTTTAAATGTGCGTAGACGTATAGTCATATTTTAAGACAAAAAAAATATTCAAAGACCGTAGTTAAATATTGAAGGCATTACGTAATTTATCTTCCGGAACGGGAAAGATTGAAAATTGTCCATTTTCTGAAAAGCAGATGATCAAAACAAACAAATGGCTTGTACTGTATATCCGCATAAAAGTTTGGAGAAAATTGGAGATTTTAATCAAAACTTGAATAATCTACCAAATGAAAAAATTCTATCGAGATTAAGGTACCTTCTAAAAATATTTATATAAAGTTGAAAAATGAATCAAACAAAAAGTTTTACGCTTAAGACTAGAGAAATTGTAAATTGCTGAAGGAAATTAGTTTTTTAAATAATTAAAAAGTTTGATAATGGCGTTCTGTTTAGGTAACAGTAAAATTGTAGTAAGAATTTTAATAAAACAAATATTTTTTTGTGTTGTATTAGATTTTCGTTTATTATAGTACAATTTGGCGAACTTATTGCCAATACTTTTTGATTAACAAAAAATATATATTTAAGAGGCCTTACGTGAAAAACAGATGGGAATTATTTTCTAAAAATCTCTGAATTTCAATGGGAATCAATCCGATCATATTCGGACCAGGAAACAAAGGTCTTACCAACTAAACCATGGAGGTCACTTTACAATCAAACTTATAACAATCTTATTGTGAATAAATATATACTATCACTAATTGAGTTTCTACTTCAATTTTTTTTCTTTAACTAAGCTAAGTTATTAAAACCTGTTTAAACTAAGTAAATAGGTGAATACTAATTGAAGGTTCTAATGTTAAAAATATTAAAAAACTCAGTTTTAAAATAATGTTCAAAAGAGTGATAGAAAGATAGATTGAGCATTGTTATTTCAAAAGAGTGATATAAAGATAAGAGTAGATTGAGCATTGTTATTTCAAAAGAGTGATAGAAAAATAGATTGAGCATTGTTTTTTCAAAAGAGTGATAGAAAGATAGATTGAGCATTGTTATTTCAAAAGAGTGATAGAAAGATAGATTGAGCATTGTTATTTCAAAAGAGTGATAGAAAGATAGATTAAGCATTGTTATGTCCCTTGATGATCTTATTTTAATGGTTTTGTTTTTCTCAAAAATGACTTATTTATTTCGAGTACTTTTATAATATTTAATAACTTGGTCGGTTTTAGCAGACGCACTCTTAACCGTCAAAAACAGAAGATACATAAAAATGGAATTTCATTTTTTCCCTTGACCCTTCTATTGGATTTTCTTTGAGGTTTTCTTCTTAAGTAATTCAACTCTTACTCAAGTATAAAATATAAACAAGACCGGAAAGAGGAATTTTTCAAACAGCAATTTCAACGAAACTATATATGATCAGTGGAACGGTTCCTGTGTCCACTCAACATTTTTAAAATCTTTTTTATCTGAGCTCCATGGAGTCATTGTTTGTACACTTGTTGTCACTTATGTCAATACTTTATAAAATTCTCATTGAAAATTTTCTAAAAATAACGTTGAAAATATTTACTCGAGTATAAATTTGACTCAAGACGACTTAAGAATTTGACTCAAGACGACTCAAATTCATGACCATTTTTACAAAGAAAAGAAAATTATAAAACATTTTCTTGTGAAAAACAGAACTTTTTAAAAATATGTTTAGCAAATGAAATATATATGAAAAGAACTTCTCCGAAATAAAAAATAATTAAGTGGGTTTTGTAAATTAATGAGTCACATATCTGTTACTACTAAGATTAAGACGAAAGTCTTGTTTACTAGGGTCCCGACAAATGACAGGCAACAAACTTATATCCATATAATTTGAAAGTTTCCACTTTGTTTTTGTCTCTCTTTCTTTTTTTTTCCGTATATTATTGATGCATAATATACATTATACTTCTTATGTTATCGCCGTAGCGTAATGATAAGACGGAAAAGTTAATTCCTGTATACTTTGGCTTTTCAATACCCATACCCACTGCTAGATTGGTTGCATTGGGAGTTGTATTTATAAAACCTCACATCACCAATTGCAGTGAGCCCCCAAAGCTGTATCAATCATAAAAAATAAGAAACTTAGGTGATTTGGACATCTAGAATAAATATATTTAATGAGGTCACTTAACAAAGGACATTTTATACAGTGAAATATATAATACTAAAAGATCTGCCTACGGAAAGCACCTACGTTATAGAGATGTTTGTAAAACAGACACGAAGACTTTAAGTGTAAATTTTAAATAGTTTGAAGTCTACGCCAATGACAGATATGTGGCATCAAGAGCAGAATCAGAGCAAAGATATGGGTGATGTCACAAAAAAGAGTAATGAATCAGGATTTGATCTGGCGTTGCTGGTGTGCTGCGTCTTAAGATCAAGATTTGATATAGCGTTGCCGGTGTGGCTGTGTCTTAAAATCATGATTTGATATGGCGTTGCTAATGTGGCTGCGTCTTAAGATCAGGATTTGATCTGGCGTTGCTGGTGTGGCTGCGTCTTAAGATCAGGATTTGATATGGCGTTGCTGGTGTTGCTGCGTCTTATAATCAGGATTTGATATGGCGTTGCTGGTGTGCTGCGTCTTAAGATCAAGATTTGATATAGCGTTGCCGGTGTGGCTGTGTCTTAAAATCATGATTTGATATGGCGTTGCTGATGTGGCTGCGTCTTAAGATCAGGATTTGATCTGGCGTTGCTGGTGTGGCTGCGTCTAAGGATATCAGGATTTGATCTGGCGTTGCTGGTGTGGCTGCGTCTTAAGATCAAGAATTGGTCCCCAAAGTAAAAAAAAATTTACCAGCTGTCCCAAACTTCCCTTTAGTTATGTGTATTTTATAAGACACTGTAACAGTATTGTATTTTAAGATACGGCCAGTAACTTATGTTAGTTGATAAAATGCCCGTCTTTCAGCCTGGGGGTTCCCATTAGAAATAATATTTTTGAAAATGCAGTCTGGTTTTAACTTAAAAAATCTTTAACAATTTCTGGTTGGCTGCCAGAGACTGGCATTTGGTAATAAGCTCGCCAGTTTGTACTATATACAACAAAACCATATTACAATACAACACACACACTCGAATGTTTCGGGTTCGATTGCTATGTTGATGAATAAAGAAGAATTTTGGCAAACAAATGTTGTTTTAGTAGTTAATCCCGGGACTTATTGATCGATGTGATCGATTATATTAAATACAATAAACACTCCAAATACATCCTAAACTATGAAACGACTGAGTTAGTCATGAACCGACGAGAAATGAATTTCAAGGGATAAAGGAATTCAAAAATAAACCAAGATTTCACTGGTTCGAAGTCTTCTTTTCTCAATTTAATTATATGGTGTAGGGCATCGATACTCAAAGCACGTCGTATATTTAAAATTTAAAGGTAGCTTTTAAATTTTCTATAAACAAGCAAACACTTACCAATGGATGATTGAAGAGCCAAGTGCTGAGTTTTGAGTCTATGTGCTTTGTCAGATGAGAAATAGTCTTTGGCATTCAAATCTGGTTGAAAGTGTAAATATCAAAAGAATCAGAAGCTAGGTATTCATCTCATGGAGTAATGAGGAAAAAGGTTAACAGGGAGTTTCTTTTATAAAGGGCTTCATAATCTTTAGGTAAAAGGGACAACCAATAACAAGAGGTATTCAATGACTTACCGTTTTGTTCCCTAAATTATGGACTCGGCAACTAAGATACGCAGTCTTTCCAACCAGAGCTGTGACGTTTCTTGGCGTCAGCATGTCAAAAAATGGCGAGTTTTCTTCTGAGTTGGCTTCAGTTGTAGACTGCCAATTTTCAAATAGAGCGTTCATGTTCCCGCTGTTGTACAAGCCGGCGTGGACGAAGCAGCTTCCTGGAAAACATGACAAATAAAGTTACAAATAATATTTTCAATTTTCAAGAAAAATGTCTAAAAGAGATTTATTCTCCTTGAAATGAAAGTTTTTTCTCAATAAGAAAGTGTTTCGCTTTGTTGATTTGTGAAGTTAATTGCCTACATTGGAATCGTTTTATTAGTAGTTTTGGACCAGTGGTTCCCAGCGGTGGCAATATCGTCCCCCTGTGAGATGATTTTAACTTTAAGGGTGTGAAAGTGTATAAAATTATAGAAAGGTGATAAGAGCTTTTAAGGCGTCATCGTAGAATAAATTGAATACAAGACGACATACCAATGCCATGCACTATTTCATCTTTTTTTCATAACGTTTCTTAAATGTTATAAAACGTTGCTTATATACATACCATATAATAATCAAAAAGTTTACTACATATTATTTCTTGAAACTCATGTATGATAATATCAATTTCTCAAATTGATGAGCATATTTAAGATGCTTCAAGAGGGCGTTATAAAAAAAAGGTTGGGAGACCTTGTTTGAGACGGTTGTTGAGGCATAATAACAGACTATTTTTTTAACAATTTATTTGCCAAGAGTTTTATTTGATTTTTTTTCAAATAAACCTTATTTTCTAAGAATTGTTAATGCTCGTTATATTAGGTTTTTATTGGAAAATAATATAAAAACCTTATCTCTCTGAGATTGTTTGGACAAAAACTGACAAAAAACATACGATATAAATAATGTGGAAGAGAGACTAGATGAAAACTAAAAAAAGTGGGGTTGGATGAAATATTTGACATTTTGAAAAAAGTTCATTTAAGAAGCAAGAAATGTCGTAGGGGCTGTATGAGAAGGATTGTGGAAGTAGAAGATATAAAAAATGTGTGTCGAGATAGGAAAGTCAGACGCTCTGTTTTCTCTGCCTACACCAACCGGGATGCATCGTGATGGAATGTATGTACTTACTACTCAATTATTGACTCCAAAAATGTTACCATTTTTGTTTGAACAGATATCTATGGTAGATTTTTACGATGTTATAATGACGTTGGGAAATAAATATGTAGAATGATACAAAGTATGGACAATTGAGCTGAACATTACAGAATTAACGACAAGTGTGTGAAGTCGGTAGTTAATGAGTTCTTACCTTGTGAAATTTACCTTTGAGGAGAATCTGCTCTCTAATATATAAATTATTCATTATTATTATTAAGGAATGAATCCACTTCGTCATACTTAGTGAGGTGATTGATTCTTTTTATTCATAAAATATTTATTAGAGGGGCTTTTCCGTTGTAATATATTTGTTTTTTTATGGTTAATCTTTCTATAAAAATGATAAAAAATGATAAATGCTGTTTAAAAAATTTGGTGTTAAGAAAAAAAAAACTTCAAATTTTTATCAAGTCTGTTATTTTAACAAGATATGTATTATAAAGTAATTTGAAAAAAAATTGATTGGGGCACATATTTTAGAAATCACAAAAAAAACTTGAAATACAAATGGAAATCAATCGATTGAAAGTCCTACGAGCGATATATTTTTAACTTAAACAAAACGACATTTCTAGTAAAAATCTATTGTGTTTTATATTTTATTTTGAAAAATAAGTAACCCATGAGAATATTTTAATATATTTTTTGCAGAGTTTTTTATTTTTTAGACTTTAAATATTTGTTAAATATAGCTCTTGTTATTTTAAGAATGGATTTGCGCTATTTGAAGTCTAAATAGAAATCATATTTTATCATTGGAATAGTAATATGTATTATTCAAATCTAAAGCAATGATAATAGCTTAATATGTTTCCAATTTAAAATCCCTAACTCTGGATATTCAAACTTGACCTGCCTTAAAGATTTACTTTCATTTTTCCCCGCCCCATTCATCATTGTATCACATCTCTTCCCACTTCTCTTCCCTTACCTCATCCCCCGTATATTATATTATTTGCACTTGTAAAGGAAGTATATTTTTTAACAATTTAGTTTATCTTCACCTGACGATTGAGACGGTGGTCTTCGAAATCGGTTGTAAACCAAACCAAACCTGTGGTGAACACAAAAATACAAAATAAGTTTTTTATTTACTTATTTGTCCTTATACGTAAAACATGGCACCACAAAGTGAAACTATATTCTTTTCGAAGATTCAAGAAATAAAATATATTTTAGGAAATTAAATGAAACAATTAAACATAAAACACCGATTGCCAAAATGCACCGTAATTACTTGAGAGTTTGTTAACTTTTATCTTTGAAAATTATTTATGTTTCAAAAAAACTTTCGGTGCTAGAAACAACTTTTCTTCAAAAGTTATTTCATATAATCATGGAAACAACGTATGTGCAATAAAATGTCTAAGTTTACAAAAAAAAATTAAATCAAATCTTATGTTTCGAAACCTGCCACAAAGTAACTTGTTTCGAAGTTTTTTTTAATTTTTTTCAACTAACGTCTTTATCTTTAAATTTTCTTAGTATAAATTTTTCAAATACCTGATATAAATATACTATACATGCTTTCTTCTATCGCTTAAGACATAAATCTGCCATTTTCCTTGAAATAGCTTTAAACTTAAGACACTTACAAATTCAGTGCCAAAACACTTCTTACTGCGCTTAAAACTGGGTTAAACTTTTCGCCAAAATGTTTTAAATAAATAAAATGTGTCTGCGTTCGAGAAGGAGACTTAAATGATTCGTTTGGTTTAAAGTTTTGACCATTTCTCTACTTTTTAGTACAAATGTTCCTTATCTTCTCTACCGTTTTCTTAATCTCATAAGATATTCTCCTCTGCATAATTTCACTAGTGATGCGGTATTTTGAAAGCAAGGCCGGAAGATAACTTTATTTTACTCGGACCTAATGTAACGAATTTTCATTTTAAGAACCACTATAGAAGGCAATCGCAGTACAGTGGTATAGTGTAAGTCAGTGCAAACCAATAATCTTACTGAATGCGCTTGAGAAGTAATATACTCGTATATAAGTGGAAAAATAAATAGCTTTTATTTTATAAAATATCAAATATACGATATTTGAATGTGACCGTTGTACGGCAAAAAAAAAACTTTGTGTTCCGATATAAAGTTCTCGCATAGAAAAAAAAAACTATGTTTTTTTTTATTAAATTAT
>OX463839.1:49147661-49228651 GCA_949825065.1 Odontocerum albicorne
TTTTTTTTATAGAGATTTTGAAATTATCTCCATCGTTGTAAAGTTCCTATGTTTCATGTAATTGTTAAAGTTTATAACTGTAAAATGTGTTCATAATTTAACGTGTGTATGAAAAGGGGAGTTTGTTTATTTTACATTAATTTGTTAGGCAATAGTGTTGGGAAATTTTATTGATATTTTCATAATATTTCGACAGATTTGATAACATGAAAGAATAGTCATTTTTTGGGTGTTTCAATGAAATGGTGTCACTGTATTTTTCTGCTTAGTTTTATTTAATCTAATGAGCATCTGTCACTCAAACTTTTTGGAATGCTTATGTGTTAATTTTGTTTGTGTGAGTCAGTTATCTTAGAACAAGTCATTAGTCTGGTGAGTTGGTTTATAAAAGCATTTTATGCCGAAAAACGTATATGTAAATAATTAAATGAAAAAAAAACATTTATTAGCACACATTGCACAACGAAGATAAAGATGGAAATGACAGAAATGAAAACGGCTTCAATGGCAGGCGAAAAGCTCTTTAAACACTTTTCTTGTTGATTTTATTGAAAATTTAACTCAAAACACCAGCAAAGGATAATCTTATATTATTTATTATACAATTTTATTTCAAATACAATAGGCAATCTCTTCTAATCAACCAGAAAAAAGTAAATTAAGCGAGTTAAATGATCGCAAAAAAAATCAAATGACTATCCATCCCCACGAAATCCACGAACACATACGTCTACAAACGCCATAAAGACGGACAATTACGCGAACATTCCTTTTGATATAAAGTGAAATATCATCAATCAAAGGAAAAGGAAAGGATGGTGGAGAGGAATGGGAAAAATCAGGAATGAAGCACGTTATGTTACTGACTAGAAATTAAGAGTTTTTTCAGTCGCTTTTCAAAGCATGTCAAGGGCGGAGCTAGTCTTACATTGGTTTGTAACTGATTCCAGAGTCTCACTGCATAGACATGGACAGTAAACGAAAACGTAAAAAAATAAAAGTGGTGAACTGGAAATGTACCATTAAACAATCTCTGTTTGAGCTTAACGCTAGTCCATGATCGGATAGACGCTGAAATTTTTCAGCGAGATAAGAGAGGGTGGTGGGACAATTAAGGATATTACACAATATAAACCTAACCTTATCTTTTTTTCTGCCGTATTATACAAAATACTAATATATCGTTAATACTCGTAGTCGCCCCATAAATGCTTTTCAGATACAATTCAAGGGCGTCTACCATGTCGCAGAATAAGCTTTAAAGTGAGTTGTCGACCTGTTAATCCAAAGAAAGAGACTGGCATAAAACCACCCTTAAGTTCTCACAAAAGCTTTTTCGGGGTACAATTCAAGGGCGTATACCATACCATGGAGTATGCGATCAATTGAATTATCGACCTGCCCTACGTAATTTGAGAACGACCCCAGAAAAAGGAAAAAAACGCTGTCATAAAATCACCCCAAGGTTTTCTGCTTATCGTTAAGGTATTCTACCTGTACAAATGTGAATCCATTCTGTCCTAACATTTGAAAATATTTCAATAATCTTTTACAAGTAGGGTAAAAAAATGTCGAAATTCCTGCACGCAATCCACCTTTGTTCACTGACCCGAAACGTCAGAGCCGACATCAGATATTTTGCTACCAATTTCTACGTCGACTTTTCCACGGTGAAATGGTGAACGTTAATGGTACTTTTGTTTCCCGGTCGAGCGGGCACTGGAAGATGTATGGCCGGTGTAATGGCGGGCGGGCGAAATGGCGCGCGGGAAAAAGCATTCTGACTGGATTTGGCGTAAAAGAAGTTCGAAGCGGGATTTTACAAAAGTTATTCAAGATCAACCAAGGTATGTATGTATTTAACATGTTTTAGTATCTCTCTTCCGAGTTTTATTGCTGTATTGTGATCTAATGTCGTTTTTCTTACGACCGTACCTGGTTCATTCTTCATTGATTCATTGGTGACGAAATGTGATTGGTTTTTATACTGCATTGAAGAGAATTATAAGATATGGTTTTATGTTGAAAGAATAGTCTTGAGGAGAAACTTCTTATAAGCGAGTAAAATATTAACTGCTTGTGAAAGTAACATTCAAAGGTGTCCAGTTCACCATTAACCACAATATATTTTTTAAATAATAATATCCAAAAGCTACACTATTTACAACTCATATCTCAAGAAATATAACCTAAACTTGCATTGTATTAGGTGTAAACATAAGTTCTGTCCGTTTTTTTTCGAATTTAAAAATGAGCACCAAAAATAAAACAAAATGGTAAAGGTTATACGTCATTCGAAAATAAAATTCTGCTCTATAAGATATTGTGTTAGTTTTTACATTACATATATTATTTTATTTATTATTATTCCCTCGATTGAACGCGAACAGAAGGAGGTGTCGAAAATACTCACTTTCGTCTACTTGACATTCCATTATGAAGGCTTGTAATCAAATAAAATAATATATGTAACGTAAAAACAAACACTATCTTGTAGAGCAGAAAAAAAAACAATATCTTGTAAAAACAATATCTTGTAGAGCAGAAAATTTTCTTTCGAATGACGTATAACCTCTATCATTTTTTTTTACTGTTGGTGCTCATTTTTAAATTGAAAAAAAAACGGACACAACTTATGTTAACACCCAATACTTTAGTTGGATATCGTACTAATATATGGTAATTTCTTCCAATCAACCAGAAAGGTGTTAAATATGCCTTAAGTAAAATCCACACCATTTTTTTATAAATAATTTAGGTCCCAACCAGAATAGAACCCACGACCTCTAACTTGAAAGACAGGCGTCTTACAAACTTGACTGCGGAATATTTCAAATTTACAAATATGACATTATTTTATATTGAAATCGATTGCAAAATTAATGCGCAACTATTTAAGTAGCTTCTAAGCGCCAGAACAACAAAATACTCATGAAAAATGGTATTTCATTAAAACCAGTATGGAAGTGATTCTTCTCTGAATATGAGCACTTTTTTTTAATTTCAAACACAAAAATTTTGAGTTATGACAGTATTTTTCTTCTACCAGCAAAATCAATATGCGCAGTTGAATTTCAAATATCCACCGAAACAATCATCTGTGCGTGTTTTAGCTTGTGACGTTACAACTCCCGACGAAATTTATCCGACAGCTGTATTTGTTCATGTAATCGCATAAGATTTTGTATTGTTTATACAAATTCACGTTATCAGTAATAATTTGCTTGAATTTAGTCCGTTGTTAGTTATTTTACTGAAATGAGTCACAAACAAGTTATTTACAGCCCATAAATACAACATTTTCTTCGCCAAATAAGATACATATAGGGCAAATAATCAAAATATGTATCATATATCAATCAAAATACCATTTTCATCAGTAATGATTACCTACCTTATGTGTTGTGAGCACAAATTTCTGGCGCACATATTCAAGAGTTCTCAGAACGGTTTTAGTAAAAATTATGAAGAAGAAGACGATTTGTCTGAACATTTTGCTTTCTAGATATTTAACAATTTTTGTTAAGAATTTTCATTTATAATATTCGTTTTTTTTAATCTTAAAATCATACTTCTATTAGATACCTTACTTGAAATCCATTTTCTGACACTACTAAAAAGAGAAGAAAAGTACAAACTCAACAAAGATGCATGCCACGTATGACAACTGACGAAACGTATATTGGCCAACGCAATGTGCCTGCCTATCCAGCCCCATGAGATACAGTAAGTTGCCGAACTGAATAAAGGCAAAAAGGTGAGTAAAATTCCGACAGTGGATCAGAGCGTGGTCGTTGTTACAGCATAAGTAATTGAGCTGGCAGGAAAATTAAGTTGTAACATGAAATTATATAAATTTCAGAATATATGTGTTTGATGGGTGTATGGAGGGCATTGTGATATGACCAATTAATTTCTCCGGTACGATTAAGTACACCAAGAATTGACTCACGTGGTACATACTTATAATAATGTCTCATAACTAATCAAGTTGACGGAAATTTATGAACAAGGTATTAAATATTCAACAATGGATAAAAAGTTTCAACCTATTTTTTCAAGTTTGTATGTCATCAGTGAGTTAAAAGGAAAAGTATACCAAACGATTGTCAGACTCGCACTCCTCTATGGCTCCGAATGCTGGACGATGTATAACTCTTACTCTAGGCAACTAGAAACTGCTGAAATGCGCATGCTAAGATAGTCAGCTGGTGTGTCCCTAAAAGACAAAATAAAAACCTCACACATTCGTAAAAGCCTAGGTGTTACAAACATCAACAGTAAGATGGAGGAGAGGCGATTGAGATGGTATGGGCACGTTGGACGCAGAGCACCCAATCACATTGTGAACCAGGCAATCTCCATGGATCTTCCTCGAATAACAACCAGAGGAAGACCAAAGAATTCATGGGTGGTGCAACAAGATAACCTGATGCAGAGGCACGGCCTGGGGGACGTAGTCCTGGACAGAAAAGCATACAACCTGAGGCCGAGGAGAGCTGACCCCAACAGTCTTCGCATACAGTGAGTTGGGATGGAGCCAGGGAGAAGAAAAAGATGTGAGATATAAACAAAAACCTGCTTGACTAGAAATAAGACAACTGGTATTTATTTATGATTTGTCTTGTTTTTTTTATTTACTTTGCATAAATATTATTACTTGGTATGTAAAGAAAAAAAAATCATTTTATGAACATTTTGTTAGCATGTCATTTGTCATGTTATTCACAGTTAAATTTCAACAACTTTGTCATGGCATTATTTACAGCTGAATTTCAACAATTGGTGTAAACATAGATTTCGATACTTTCAATATTAAGGTTGAAATATGATCTCAAAGAGTATTATTTTTCTCGGTATCTATGAAAATTAAGCTCAACTTTTCAAGTTTTCCTGTATAAAGATAATAAGACAATATCTCCAACATATTGGAGATATTATTTTTATATGTAATAAACACAGAATAATATCTCCAACATATTGGAGATATTATTTTTATATGTAATAAACACAGAATAATATCTCCAACATATTGGAGATATTATTTTTATATGTAATAAACACAGAATAATATCTCCAACATATTGGAGATATTATTTTTATATGTAATAAACACAGAATAATATCTCCAACATATTGGAGATATTATTTTTATATGTAATAAACACAGAATAATATCTCCAACATATTGGAGATATTATTTTTATATGTAATAAACACAGAATAATATCTCCAACATATTGGAGATATTATTTTTATATGTAATAAACACAGAATAATATCTCCAACATATTGGAGATATTATTTTTATATGTAATAAACACAGAATAATATCTCCAACATATTGGAGATATTATTTTTATATGTAATAAACACAGAATAATATCTCCAACATATTGGAGATATTATTTTTATATATAATAAACACAGAATGGTGTAGTTTTATGTACAAGTAATATGTATTACAGAATAATCTCAATTATCCGGGGTCCAATTAATCGGGTTATGGTTTTATCAGGTTAGTAAAAAAATCCAATGTTTAAATAATATATCGAAATTTCATAAAAAAATTGAGTCGTTAACTGTTTCTGTTAATCCGCCGCCCATTTTATTTGATCCCAGATAATCGAGCGTCTACCGTACTTAAAAGCTTATATTTATTTAATATATTATGTAACTTAATAAAATATATGAATATAGAAACATAAGACATACATAACACCATAAATAAAAAATAAAACAGCAATAAACAACCATGACATACAAAAAGTTCTTCATTTGATGTTCAGATTTTTTCTTAACTATTAAAATACAATGCCATGACACCAGTTAGGTCAAAATACTGTTCTCGTAACAAACTGGGTTCATTATACTATATAGAAAGTAGGAATAAGTGTCACACGGATTATTGCAATAAATGGTATAATGAAGTAATTTATAATAATACTAAATATTATACATTTTTTTATTTTCTGTTAGATAAATCCATTATTTAAAGAACGTTGTCATTTAAGATTGAGTTTATGTTAAAACAGATTTACTATCGTAATCCTATTATAATATACTGTGTAAAATCGTATAATCATTGGTCTGAATAAAAACTAGAATTATAATAAAAAATATCTTCTTTGTGGAATTTAACAAATATTTTGCAGTTTTTTTAGCCACAATGTATCATTGCAACATTTTTATAAATTATGAATTACAATTCACTATCAGTTCGTTATTCCACCGATGCAGTTTTCTTTAACTCAAAAATAAGCACCTCCTCTATAAAACACTTCTGTGTCTAATCTTGGCTTATGCTGCATCCGTTTGGGACAGTATTAGCAATACGGATCACCTGAAGCTTCAACGAGTGCAAAATAAGGCCTTTAAGATCTCTTTATATACCAATCACGAAACATACCTTTCCTGACTTCGCTCCAAAACAACATCCTCGATTGCACCGTAAAGTTCTAAAAAATTCAACAAGACCTTAGCAATCGTCTAATCGCTGCCACGAGGGCTTACGAGGGTAAGTCTAACCTACCTTATCCGTTACAAGCACAACCTTCCGATGCATCATCTGTTCCCTGACTAGTCCACCACAGTATTATCAGGGAAGATCAAAGCATGAGTGAATGTGATGAACTGCAAGTAGCCTGAATCAGTGGACACGTACGTGTTAAATCGTAAGTAGAAGAATAATTAATTGTAAGAATCGTTATCTAGTTGTAAGTTAGTAAGTAGGTGTTAAAATTTTCTACGAAATTGAATATTAAGATTTCAAAAATAAAAATTACTTGTTGGAAATTAAAATTAAATTAGTTCATAGTTATAGTTTATAAATAATATAAGTTCTTAACATATAAATTTGTATATATCATAGACTTTGTAAAATGTTTGTATTTTATGCATATTACTTTATTTAATAAAATAAAACAATTGTTTAAAAAAATTTGATTCACTCATTAAAGGTAGAACCGTGGCAGCTTATAAAACTTAAATCATGCTACATTTATATCTTATACATATCTCGTATGTGTAAAGTCTTTGTGGGTGTAAATCATATGTCTCAAAGCCGACATTAAGCTTTTACGAAGGCTCTTGAAAAGTACTAATTATTATCTCTTAATTAAAGAAAAATCAAACCCTCGTTACATTGAAGCAAAAATCGTAAGCCTTCTTTTTTACCACAAACTGAATAACGATCATTAGTTTTAATTCTCATATTAAATTCTCAAATGTAAACTCTTTAATAAGAATAATTATAATGAGATGTCAATTTGTATAATTAGAGATCAAACTCTCCTAAAGGGCACTCTTAGTCAGAACTTTAACCAACAATTATTTATGGAATGAAAGTAATGCAAAATAAATATATATACCCGGTCTGTAAACATAAAACTGAAATTTGCTCATAGATGGCTCTAGTTGTCAATGTAGTGACTATCAAACCGCGTCATTTGCGCCTTTTTCTTGTGTTTACATTTGTCAAAGACTTTTAACTCACAACAATATAAGTTTAATACAACTACATATGTTTTCATAGCGGTGAACATGTCTGTTTTTGTGCCTGAAAACTACGATTTGCGGACAGCATTGATTTTCTGTTACCATTTGAAGAAAACTGCTGCAGAATTGCAGCGAATGCTTGTCGAAGCTTACAGTGAGCATGTTCTTGGTAATTTGAAGACACCGAATTGCAAGCATTGTTGGATGAGGATTACGCTCAAACGCAACAACAATTCGCGGATCAATTAAATGTGACACGAGAAGCCGTCTTCATACGTTTGAAAATAGGTTTCACATGAACTGAATGAAAGACAGCTGGAAAACCGAAAAATCACTTGCGAAATGCTGCTAGCCAGGTACAAAAGAAAATAATTTCTCCATCGAAGTGTGGCTCGCGATGAAAAATGGATATATTTAGAGAATCCTTAGCATCAAATAGCATTTGTAGCTCTAAGCAAACCTGCGACATCGACTGCATGTTAATGCACCATCGCAACAGCAAAACCGGTCAAGGAAACGATTGAGGCGTTTAATTGGCAAATACTTTCGCATGCGGCTTACTCACCAGACTTCGCTCCATCCGATTACTACGATGGGACACGCACTTGCTGAGTAGCGCTCAGCAAATGCGTGTCCCATCGCACCCAGATATAATTCGAGTGTTAGGATAGGAAGGTAGTGGTATAAATAAATATAGACTCGTGTGTTTCAGCTAAGGACTTGTGGCTTCGACTCTCCTTGAAATCACAGTTTATTTTAGAAAGAGGTTCATTTTGGTTTCCACTTAAGAGATCTTTAACATATTTCTAATCAGTTAGAAGAGATTCCCACGTAGCAATAAACCCACAAAGTTATATTTTATACAACTTTAGTATGATACAATACAATACCATGAAAAATAGATATTAAATTAAAAACTTCAGTTTTTTTTTATAATTCGTACTACTTTAACGTAATAACAACCACAAAGAGAACTGAAATTAAATGGCAAGACACAAAAAATTGACAAAAACTTTTATTATTCTTCAAACTGTGTAAGAAATCTCATCTTAAAATAAATAACCAGTACATGTACGAGTTTGTCAGTTGCTTTCAATTGAACTTTCTCCACGATAATAGCTGCCTTTTGTATGTTAAAAACACGCCACGCTTGGGGTGATATTTTATGAAAAAAAAAAAACAAAAGTTACTCACGTATTTTACAATATTAAAGTTTTTCAGTTAAAGTATCCTAAGAAAAAGGTCAAACTACAATAATAAAATGGTAAAATATATATGATAGGCATGAATTATTGCGCATCCGAGCCAATTTCATTCAGATCCGATCCGTTCGTGATGATTGAACTGCCAAGTATATATTTTGGACGGTTAATATACGTTTACATTAACTTGTCATTGACTTTATCTCAATCACTTCAGCCACGTTGTCTTACAGCAAACTCAACGTAATCGAATTGCTCCTTTGAACCTTGATAATTACACATCACGAATCAATCACGACTTTGACACACAGGAGTGTGTGCTTATGAAACATAGGATATCCCATCAAAATAGCAATTACATAAAAAAGTGACCTACCAACTTGGTTCTTGAGGAAGTTGACCGAAAAAAACGTGTCTGGATTAAGTGTACCAAATTTGAAAGAAGATTAAGTGAGAAGTAAAAATAATAGAAAATTATGCATGATGATATGGAAGGTGTGGAAGGTGCAAAAGTTTTGCGCTTGGATGATAGAAAAGTCTAAAGATCTGTTTTCTCAGTCCACCGTGCAAAAAGAACGTCGTAATTACGTGTATTTGAAAAAAGAGTTTATTTCAATTTCAATTTATTTCAAAATATACCTCGTCCATAACTCCTATACAATTCTCGTCCTTAACTCTTTTTTCCTTGAGATTCATCTATGGATTTCATTGTTTAAATTTTTGTTACTTAATATAATACAATATTATTTCAGTAACTTTTTCCTCTTTAGACTTGGCATCCATTACAATGGACACAGAGTTCACATGTACTCTTTGTAAACAGCTTTTTGGTGTATTTCTTTTCCCAATGATAACAAATGACGTATAATACATAGAATTATCGACTTTAAACGTTTTGAGCGCTATATATCTAAACGAATACGACATAATGTTTCATTTAGTGTAAATAATACGCTCATAAACCAGAATATTTTTTTTGAAACCTTAGATTTAGTCAAGGTCTGAAGAGCTTACGACACCTTCATGGATATCGATAATAATTTTGAAAAAAAAAAACAGGTTGATTGGTAAAAATTGCTTTAAATAAATTATTACATTAGATGTATTTACATGAATACATACCATCACAACATTTACAAGTTGGGAAAGGCAGATCGGATAAAACGCCATACTTTCCTATTTCAACACATTTCCTTCTCCTCTTCTACAGCCATACACCTTCACATGCAACTCCTACGATCTATCTGACTGTCTGCGTTTTCTTTCTTCAAAATATCATTCACTTGATCCAACCAGACATTTATTGGTCTTCCTCTATCCCGCCTCTCACTGACACGTTTGTTTAATTAGTTTTTCTCTATTCGTTCGTTCGTTCTGCATGCTTAAATCATATCAAAGTGTTCATCTTTATCTAACTCAACACATCATCCTAAAGTTAACAGTCATCCTTAAGCACTTCGTTTTGTATTCGGGTATACATCGTTTCCCCATCTATTTTTCTCGCATACTTGATGTAAATTAAAGTGTAAAATTAAAAAAAAAACTCCTTTTAAATAATAATTGACGTTAATAATAATTAATGTTTTATCAAACAATTTCAATATTTTGATTATCTGTTTTATAGTGTCGTGCAATGTGTTTTTACTTACCTAATTATAATACGGTACAAAGAGAGAACAGAGTGCAGTTCACCTGGGAAATGGTACGTGCAATATGATACCCTCTAAAGTGCACCTTTGATAATCAATTAAGCACGTTTTATGGATGCTATATAAATGTACACATATTTTTGAAGGGAAACTTCCATAGGCGCAGTAGGGTCAATTGGCCTGAACGTCACGAAAAGTGAAACAGTGTATTATATTATTATTTTTAAATTATTATTAAATTATTATTTATTGTTATTAAATATTTTATTTATTAATAAATTATTATTAATTATGTTAATATTAATAATTATTTATTATAAATACTAGTTAATATTATTAAGTGTATTGTTATTATTAAAATTATTATTATTTATCATTCAAAATTTAAAAAAATAATATATTTTGTTATAAATTATTTTCATATTGACATATTTAATAATTATGAATTTTATTATATATTTAATTATTTTATTTCATTTAATATTTATTTTTATATTTATTAAATATAAAATTTATATTTATTATATAATTAAAATAATGTATAGTATATATATATATATATATATATGTTATTATAATATTAATAATTATATTATAATTAATAATACTTTAACTTATTAATTCTATAATATAATAATATTATTAATAATATTATAAAAATAATACAATAATAAATTAATAATTGTTTAAAAAAAATATTGAATAATTAATAATAACATTAATTTATATAATATGTAATATTATTAAGTGTATTTTATAATTATAAAAATTATTATTATTTATTTAAAAAAAAAATCTTTTTTATTTAATTAAGAGAGATTTTCTTGAATTAAATTCTACGTAAGCATTTTTTATTTAATTTCGAGAGATTTTCTAGAATTAAATTCCACATAACCATTTCCTAATCCTAAAAAAAATCGTTAACAAATGGAAAAAAAAGCAATGCATAAAATTAACTTTTCCTAGGAGCTAAGAAGTTTCACTTGTACCACGCGAGAGTCTCACGCATCTGTTTTTTATTTGGACCTATGAGTTCATTACAATTATATTTCATTGGATTATACATTTATTTCACCTGACTTGTAAAACGGTTATCACCGTGACTTAGTTCGTAAGATGACTGCTTTCAAGCCAGGGGATTGTTAGCTCAAATCCCGTTTGTATATATTTTTGTACTTAGTTAATATATTTTTTAATTGTATTGCATAACACTTTCGATATAAACAGTACAACCTGGTGGACATATTGCCATGTGGCTACCTCTTTCAACCAGCCAGTTGATGTGGCTTAAAGTGAAACCAGACTGGAATCCTTTTGTAAAAATCAGGGTTCCAGCGGGATATGATCCCGCAATCTCCGGGCTGGGAGACAGGCCTCTTACCACCTAGGCCATGAAGGCCGTATCTTTCTGGTTGGTAAGAATTCATTAGCATATGAACAAAAAACATACGAAGCTGTACTATATCGTCGTTGCCATTGCTGATCCTCGTATTTGAGGATCTCCACGCCGCTCCGATGTTAATCTTGAACCGTTCTCTCACGTCGATCGTGTGATCTTTTGTGTGAAAACAGCCTGATCCTAGATGCTCACTCCCTCCCGCAAATGCCACAGACATATGGACCCTGCTGAGCAGACTGGCCATGCTGACGCATGTTTGCAGCGCGCTGACTGTTTTTCACACGTCTAGCCGCTGAGACGCCGTCAGCCCGAGAACATACGGCTCTCCCCCCCTCACGGTCCTGAGACACCAGCTCCCAGTCCTCAGGCGCATCGCACACAGTAAGCGACTCTCGCAAACTGTCCTTATAGCGCTTCTTCTGCCCACCAACTCTTCGTTTGCCCACCACTTTCCTGTTCAAGATGCGTTTTGGGAGTCTGTGATCGCCCATGCGGATGACATACCCGGTCCACCGCAATATCGCTTTTACAACCATATGCGTTGGAGCGTTGCAGGACCAAAACATTTTTGACATGATCATTTCAATAGATCCGAAGAATTCGGCTATATACAACGAAGATGTTATACAATAATATTATTCAATGATCCGAAACGATAATAAAAGAAAATAAGGATGCGCAATTACCGATAATTAATACTATTTTCATCATTCTTTCCACCCATATATTCACTTTTTCAATGCTTGCATAATATAAGTAAATTTTGAGTTATTTCAAGCTACGTAAATTACCACTCGCAACCCTTACTAAATTGGTATTTTGCCAATAAATAATGCGAGCAATGACTTTTCGCGAAAGTGTTTGTTTTATTTGAACTATTCTTGAATTATTTTTGAACTGAGAAACGACTTATAATTATGTTATATTCAATGTTTTTATTTTGTCAATACTGTGAATACATCATGTACAGCATTGTTCCTATATGTTAGTAGTATAAAAAAATAGACATATTTTTATCAATTTGAAAAATAAGAAATGCAATTAAATTTTATCAACTTCAAGTTGTCGTCTAAAAATTTAATTTGTCAACCGCTTATCAGAAGGCCAGCCTGAAGAATGATAAATATTAATTCACAAAATAAGTAATTGCTAGAGGCGAATAGTTCATGCAAACATTTTCAGTGATTTGATTTTTTTTTTAAATCTCCATGATCTAGTTAATAAAAACTTAACTTTTATCCGGAGATTTTGGGTTCGGTTTCCGAGAATACCCAGAAAAAAAATAAAAAAAGGTCTCAGTGTAGTAAAAATGCTTCTACGTGATATAACTGACATTCGTGCTAGTGATTTTACATATTCACGTATAGCTAATATGTGTGATGACGAACGGTGAGTTTTGTCCTTAATCCAGTGGCTCTAAACCAAAAGATTCGATTTATTGGGCCGAAGACAACGTTGTCAAAATGTTCGAATCGTAAGTACATATATGTAAAAAAAAATAGATTGATGTATATCTGCGCGGTTGAGTTTACAACATCGACCCTTAATAACAAATAAGTTGAAGAAATTAAATAATATATATACCAATACATTTCTTAGTTCTTCCACGTATTACGTTAATCTTCCCAACACGTGTTTCTTACACCTATAGTGAGGTTCTCTTCAGACATAACTATTCTGGTTTAAAAAAGTAGATTTGAATGTCTTTAATAATAACGTTTTTTTTTTCAAAATCTGCCAATCATATTATAGAGACAAATCATAAATCTTAAGAAAATAAAATTACAATTTTACATGCATCACAAGTATAGCCGGGATTGATGTATTTAGTAAATTAACAAAGTAATGTATGAGTAGAATAACAAAGTAATGTTGCCAAAAATGTCTAAGCTATGAAACATTTAAAAATGTTTATAAAATCTTTAAAAACGTACAATTTTACATACATCACAAATGTAGCCGGGATTGATGTTGTACCTGCCTGTATACCTACCTAAATGAATTGTCAAAATAACGAGTGAATTGTTAAAACACAAATAAACTAAATTAATTATTGTTGATCATAAACATACAGGGTCATTGACCGATCAAGTATTCATAGATAGCTACCTGCTGTCCACTTATCGATTTATATCCGCATTCCTGAGTCCATATTTATCGACAACAAATCAAGATCATCATGACTTATAGAAATAAGCAATTCGCTATATTGATGATTCTGTACGAGAAGTAACGCAGAATCAGCGAAAACGAAGATAACGATGTCGATATCAAGATCATCAGCACGTCCTAATAGGACACGTGCTACACTGATAGCGACCATCGTTACAATGTATTTAGTATAATCACAAACTAATGTATTAGTAGAATAACAAAATAATGTTGCCAAAAAGTCTAAACTATGAAACATTTGAAAAATGTAATAAAATCTTTAAAAACTTACAATTTTACATATATAAAAAATGTAGCCGGGATTGATGTATTTAGTAGAATAACAAAGTAATGTATTAGTAGAATAATAAAATCTTTCAAAACTTACAATTTTATACGAGTATACATCACAAATGTAGCCGGATTGGTGTATTTAGTAGAACTATTTACAACCCGTGAAATATTCACGGAAGTAAAACAAATTATACATTTTTAAAATACCGAATGGAACAAGATCAGCTTAAAGTTTTTAGGGTTCATTAATGTTAAAAGTTTAACATAAAAAAGATACATCTTGATTGATGAATTATTTAATTTTCAAAAATCTCTTGATACACGATGTTTTGTGTATAAACATTACTGTTGTTCAATTTAAATCGTTGATAAAGTTTTCCTTGAAGACTTGTTTCAGATATATTGACTTTAATGTTTTCGCGTTTCCGACATCGTGAAAAAGCCACATTTAATTGTCTGCATTCAAAAAAGAGCATAAGATAAATAAACACAAGTAATTATAAGGTTCAATATAATAGGAAATAAATGAATTATTTAAAGAATTACAATTCAAAATAAATTGACATCGTCCCCTTTTACACCGGTTCATTCAGTATAATTTCAATCTGTTTCGAAGTAGTTAACACAAGTCATTATAAGGTTCAATATAATAGGAAATAAATAAATTATTTAATGAATTACAATTCAAAATAAATTGGCATCGTCCACTTTTACACCGGTTCGTTCAATATAATTTCAATCTGTTTCGAAGTATTTCTCTCTCGCTCTCTTGTATTCAAAATTCAATTCTCGTATTCTTTCTTTGGCGACAACCGTACGGGTTTTGGCCTATTAATATTATGATAACAAAGTAATGTTGCCAAAAAGTCAAAGCTATGAAACATTTGAAAAATGTAATCAAATATTTAAGAAATGTGTTTAACATAAAACCACAGCGTTTTCTTTTGTTTTTGAATTCATATCGGAATATTAAAATATCTTCTTCCTACGAGAAAAGGAAATTGAAATATTGACTGACATAAAAATGTTAATATTTAATCTTTCTTTGTTGTTTGATAAAAAATACAAAAACAGGACAAAAGAAATACAAAAACCAAAAAATTGACGGCGTCATCGAACTTACCAATATAGTTAATACGTCAATAGGCTTTGAAGGAATGAAAAAAGGTCGCTAACCGAAACATAAACACTGACATTTTAATTTTACGGTTGAGAGAAAGGAATTTTTCAAAGCAGTGATCTGAAATTACAGCGATCTAATGATTTTTTGTAAGAACCATTTTCCTTTTATTAAAGATTGATTGACTATAGGATTTAAACATCCTGAAAAACTTATTACGTGTATTTCATCTACTTTCAAATCAAACCACGTTATCTATTAGGTGTTAACATAAGTTGAGTCCGTTTTTTTTTCAAATTTGAAAATGAGCACCAAAAGTAAAACCAAATGGTAAAGGTTATACGTCATTCGAAAGAAAATTTTCTGCACTACAAGATATTGTGTTTGCTTTTACGGTATACATATTATTTTATTTGATTACAAGCATTCAAAATGGAATGTCAAGTAGACAAAAGTGAGCATTTTCGACACGATGTGACTACAATTCATCTGCTCAGCCAATTATATGGTGGTTTGAAGGGGATTTTCATGCATAATATGATTTAAGCAGTCCTCATTGAAGTCCACTGATTTTCCGGAACGCTCCATGTCTTTCAGGTCGAAATTACCGTCTTTGAAACGCAAAAACCATCGACGAGCTGTCATTTCATTCAAAGCATCTCCACCGTACACTTCGCAAATATCGCGAGCAGCTTTGGCAGGTTTATTCCCTCGATTGAACGCGAACAGACGGAGGTGTCGAAAATGCTCACTTTCGTCTACTTGACATTCCATTTTGAAAGCTTGTAATCAAATAAAATAATATATGTAACGTAAAAGCAAACACAATATTTTGTAGAGAAGAATATTTTCTTTCGAATGACGTATAACCTTTACCATTTTGTTTTATTTTTCGTGCTCATTTTTAAATTTGAAAAAAAAAAACGAACACAACTTACGTTAATACATAATATCTTAATTAATTCAACATTTGTACTTTATATTTGTAAACTAAATTACTTAGTGATTTAAAAAAAAATTGTTTTGTAGGGTACCCACGTCCCTAAAGTATTGTCAACATGCAGGGTCAACGGCCGATGAATCAACCTCTGGATATGTACAATTGTCACATACCAGAACGTCAACACTGTTTACACGCAAATAATATTTACATCGCATTCCAAGATAGAAAGAGAACATATCACGCCGTCTCGCCGTTTCGACAATAAATATTTTACCCACTGTATTATCCGCAGCGCTTGCGACCACCTCAGCACGCGCAGGAGTGAGATCGAGATATACCGCGGACGCAGTCACGCGTCCCGTTCTGAAATTCTATATATACCTACTTATCGTTGAATAAACAGCACTTGTTATTATTCGCTTGACCATTCATTTCTGTTTATTATTTATCGACTATTCACTCTCACTTACCGCATTCCTGAATCGATGTATTTTATTTTAAATACAAAACAAATCATCATCATCATGACGTATCAAATTAAGCATCCCGCTAAATTGATGACCCCGAACGAAAAGGAACACAGAATTCGACTAAAGCGAATACAGAGATGTCAACATCAACATCATCAGCACGTCCTACTAGGACACACGCTAAAGTTTGTTTTCAGGATATTGGCACCATAAAGGTTAGTTTATTTATTCATATATGATACATTATAATTACTTATTTTGTAAAAAAATTATGATGTTTTCCAATAAAGAAATTCAAGCTGTGAGAGAAATCGTAGGAATTGTATGAGAAGGTGTATGGATGTGGAAGTGAAAAAAATATTAGTCGTGATAGACTTACCCAAACAGGAAAACGGCGTAGTGATAAGTATATATTGTAAAAAGAGCATACTTTGGTACTTTTTTGGTAAAATAGTTAAAACATTTTAAAAAACTTACATTTCCTTTAGAAACAGTGTGAAGATTTGAATGAAATCAAATTTTTTGTTTATACTCGTAGTTAAGGCTTTAACATTGTGGATGTTTAAAGACATTGTAATTTGTTTTATCAAACACTGTTTATTCCACTTTTTGTAGCCGGTAGGGTTATACCGTTACAAAAAAGTGGAATAAACAGTGTTTATTAAAACAAAGCACAAAAAAAATATTTGAATTGTGTTAAAAAATAACACTTTTGTTTAATACAGTGCAGCCTGGTAGTTTCATTGCTATGTACAGTAGCAATCTTTTTTGACGAACTAGAATGATGGGATTCCAGTCTGGTTTTCACTTTTGAACCCATTAAAACATCTTTCTGGTTGGTTGGAAGAGATTGCTCCATGGCAATGAACTCACCAGGTCAAATAAAAAAAATTATGTTCAAAAGTCCTTAAGTTAAAACAAGACTAGACCTATTTTAAAAGAAAAAGCTTATTAAATCCTAGCTGGAAAACAGGCGTATTACCTTCTAGACGACGGAATCTTTCTATTTTTTTAAAGAATAGATATGACCGAAGTCATAAGTATCCTTAAACACTCGAACACTAGGCGGAAAAAGTGTAATGTGTCGTTCGAGGGGAGTAGCACAGCGTGGGGTTCGAACCGACGGTCTTACAATTTGTACTGTGGTGAACAATCAATTGATGTAGCGCTGATATTGCAAATGTTCTACAACTAAAATTTTGAAAATGTTCACTGCATTTAAAGCATTTCTATTGACATAACATACATAAAATAGTCTCCAAAATAAAATTAAACGACATTTCTTCAACACATTATCCAACATATTTTTTATTAATTTTATTCTTACACAGTGTTTTTCTAAATATGTGTATACAAATATTTTACTAGTACACAAATATACTTGAGTTAGAAAGACTTCTTATGAAATTTCTAAATGGGTATAAAGAAATCATTTGGCGGTGTTTTAGATTGTTTCCGTCCCTGTCCATTATTTCAATCTCTATTTGTCCACTGCTGTATTTAACCTGATGTTGAACGTTTTGTATCCACTACACACCAGCAAACTGCCGGAAGTCATCTGTCTCCCATGTTAATGTAAGCGGGCGTCCCTTAAGTCTCTTTTCAGTGCACGATTTTCACCCCATGATCCTTTTCGTCCACATTTCAGTCAGCATGCGACATGCTCAGCTCATTTCCACTTCACTGAATATATTCTACTCTCAATAACATTATTTATATTTGTCTAACTTCGGATGTATTGATGTCGTTTTTTTTTGTCTTTAAATAATATCATCTACATTATGGTCTCTATTATCCTTTGTAAAATAAAATTCAACTTTTACAAGAAAAATCATAGACGCTGTATAAGAAGGTATATGGATATTAAATATTCCAAGGATGTATGTTGAGCTTGGAAAAATTGACGCTCTGGCTTCTCTACCTACCCCGACAGGAAAATAGCGTTAAGGTATGTATATATTTGTAGGATTGCTAAGTGATTATCATTGTTTCTATATCTTAGACTGACATGACGTATTGATCAAATAAACAAGCTTTTAGTGAACTTTGTGTATTGCTCCGAAATATCCAGCTTAGTTTGATAAAAGTTGTGAGACTTATTTTTTGTTCCAATTCGATAGTTGCACTATTTCCGTAAGCGTTTATTTTGTGACTAAGATAAATATAACTTCTTATTTTCTCTACAGGCAAGTTCCGATTTATTAAATTAGCATCGGTAATTTTTTTGCAAAATTTTATTTTTAATACCAATTAGTCAGATTTTTTTTCAGTTGCTCAATAATTCGAATGATTTTATTAAGATCGTTTAATAAAATAATAAATAACGTCGTCGGCGAAGCGCAAGAGATAATGTCTTTCTTCATCTACGAGCGTGTCTTTTATTTACATTTTAGGTGTATAAATTTTTTTCCAGTATCAAAGAGAACATGATTTCCTCCTGTCAAATATATGTTTTGGAGACATAAATGATGTTGCGTTTCGATGAATGTTATAACTTAGTTAAAATATTTTTATCAAGCACATATGAAACAATTCACTAATATTTTTCTTAATCTGTAGACAAAATGCGTAAAAATCATTCTAAAAATAACTTAAGTAATACTTGGAGCAATTTCCCAAAAGTCCTTATATACTGCCATCTATGGGATAATCCTAATACTCTCAGCACTTCTCGAATTTTCCCCTTGTCAAATTTATAGACAAGTTCTCCGCTTGCGTGCAATCATATTTTATATCTTTCTTTCAACTGACAAAGTATTCTTTCCTAAAAGTTTGTTCGTAGAGAAATATCAAAGGGTATTAGTCAATGGAGAGAGCGGAGTGTACCACAAACGCCATAACCGTTACTCACAAAAGCGAAAACTTTTGTGATTTATCCGTAAACAAAGAATAAAACTAAGGAAATATGTTATTATACGTATGCACACAGAGGCGAATCGTAATAATTGCGAAAATAAGATACGCATTAGAAATAATAGGTTTAACATTACTAACTTTGTCTGACACTTTACGAGAGTTGCTGTAACGAATTATTGCTACCATTAAACTTACTGAAGCCACTAAACTTTACCACATAACTTTATGATTGATTAAGAATATAATAGCTACAATGCAATTCTATTAAAATAAACTTTCCGTAACTGGTCTGTTTTTTGCTGCAGGACATAGATTAGTACAAATGACTGAGCTGGAAATCACACTTATGGTAAAGTCCATTATCGCTTCTGTCCTTTTTATAATTTAGTATGTCGTTGCGTTAGAGAGTATCTCTTCTGAAAAACCTACGTTACTACGTAATGCTCTTGTTTACATGTACAAAGGTGTGGACTGACAAACATCTGGTATCCTTGCGGCTGTGCTCGCCTTATATTAGTGGGGTGTGTCTCGGCCGGAGAGATATTGTGGGATGAGCCCAGACATTTCAATGGCTTCTCTCATAAATGTATTTTCTGCAGTTCATGTTGAGATATACATTTATGTATGTACACACTAAGTTGCTATCAAAACACCTACATATATTTATTTATTTGAGTTAATGTGTTATTTGTGAGTTCACTTTTTAATTTTTTTCTGCCATTTAGTCATTTTCTGTTTATTTTTATCCACATGCACATGGGTGCGAGCTTAAAAACATCTAGTGTCCTCGCGGCCGTGCTCGACTTATATTGGTGGGGTGTATCTCGGTCGGGGGGATGTTATAAGATTAGCCCAGAGTTTTTAATAGCTTCTCTGTTAAATGTATTATATTTTTTGTTATTTATCTTGAGATACACCCATGTGATTTTGGAATGTATTTAAATATGTACGTACTAACATATGCTACTATCAATAAACCTTTATTTATTTAAAAATTAAATATAATCTTTTAATGTAGATTGCTCTGAAACGGGGATTATTTTTCATACTTCAATAACAGTATTTGTGAATTGAACTAAATAGAAGTATTCTCAAGCTTGATTTTGATTAGTTATTTTATGAAAGGAATATAAGATATATATTATGTTTAATAAACGTTTCTTAAGTATCCACTTAAATTTAAAAAAATATGATAAATAAGCCGAACAAAGTATTAAAATATCCTTTGGTTCAAGGAAATATTGTTTTCTTGTGGTAATTTGAAATTTATTAAAAATCATTAAGTATTATTTGGAAATACCATACTGATTTTAAAAAAACGTGATTTTTTTCCTGTCATGTTTTTAACAATAAAACTATAAATTTAATTCACTTGAAAAGTTAATTTTAGATGCGAATTGAATTAAGATTATTTGAATAATATTACATATATTATCGTCAAATTTATTGCGATTTTTCTGTTATTTTAGCTGTAGAAGTTTATTTATTTTCATTCTTGTAATTTATAATGTTTGAAATATAAAAAAAATAATGTGAATAATAATGCATGATTGTTGAAATAATCATTGAAACTTTTTCAAACACCGAAACAAATATATTCCAGTATAATGGTTGAAAAATATAAAATGTTTTATATATTTGCGATATAATGTGAAAAAAATTTAAAATAATAAGTCTTTAGTTTAAATCCAGTGAAATAAAATTTTATTAAGTTAATTCCTAAGTCCTGAACAGTGTTGGTTAGTATGTTCCGGATTTGAGATAACGCACACATAGATTGCTCTATCAACCTATATATTGAACTAACCGGCCTTTGAAAATGCCGGTTGGTGCCGCAATCACACATTTTAACCGTGTGTATCCTCCTGTATACATTTTCATTTATCGCTCTGCTTCATCAGAAAAAAAAACTTTTAAATTTAGCGTAATACTCATAATAATTTCTTTTTTTATATTATTTAACATGCCATATTTTATCATAATGGTTTAGTGTAACATGCACATTTTTACTAAAGTTTTCATCAAATAAGTCTTAACATTTTGAATTGGTTTATACATGTTTTTTTGTACTGATTATGTTTGGTCCTTGTATGAATTAAGAAAACCACCACCTCTTTGTATGAATTAAGAAATTACACCAATAAATGGAGTTTAAATTAAGTTACAAAAATTCAATTGTGTTGAAATATGTTGAGATTACTTCGAGAATGCAATAACTCCATTGAACTCTACAAAAAATATGTAATATCATTCGGATACATAGTTTTGAGAGAATGTTCTATCTCAACGAAAGAAAAAAAGTGGTTCAAAGCGTACGCTATACGTAAAAACTATTGTTTAAGCTTAATATCTAAGGAAAAAATTATTTCACAATGAAAAACGTATACCATAGATAAATTTTCTCCAAAGTTTCAATTACGATAAATCCGTAATATATACATTAAAGATAAAACAACTAAATTGAAAATCGTTTGGCAACCGATAATGCTTTTTTTTTAAGAAAACGCAAATATTATAAGAAAATTTATTTAATTATAATAGTTGTGCATTTTACATATTAATTTCACTTCAGAATTCTTTAAAATATTTCTGGTTGGTTGCAAGAGGTTGTCACACGATAACAAGGTCACCAGATTTTATTGTATACAGCGAAATAATAATTTAATAAATAAATTAAAATGCAACTCAAACGGCATTTTTATTTGAATCACTTGAACGTAAGGAAAGTGGCTGTGGAAATATATTATTTTTAATTTGTTTTCATGAAAAACACGAATAGGTTTTATCAACATATTTAAAAAATCTTTGAACATTGCTTATAATTATTTTCATCTAATTATAAATTCACGGAACTCCATAAATATTACACCATAAAATTAAAGTGTCCCGAAAAAAGTACATTTGAATGTTATAAAGTATCGATATAAAGATAAGAAGAGTTAGGGAACGTCCGAATAAATTATTTGTTGATGGAGTGCAAGATTTTCGGTTGTTGGAAGAAAAACAGGGAACTTTAGAAAGCACATCACTAAGAAGAAAAAAATAACTAAGAAAAAAACATATTTGTGAAGTTTTCATTCAGTTTGCAATCGTTTGTCATTCAGAAAATTTGTTTCCGATCCGCCCATGTTCCACCATACACGCTTTGTTTTCTCGTGTTTCTCTAATGTTTCATTTTTTCGCGTGTCAAATGTTTCAAAAAAGTATTGTGTATTTCTTATACAACTATTAGAAACCGCGATCACGAACAAATATAAATAATAAACTTTTTAAAGTCAATAATAAATGTTTAATACAAATAAGTCAAACAAAGCTTCAATATAACATTAATTTCAAAATAAAAATTTCAATTCTTGATCGATGACATTCCCTCATATCATTTGATATCATTTAATATTCACAAACCGTACGTTTGAAATAAACCAATTATAAATCTCCAAGAACATAAAAGTCAACTTTAAAAAACACTGCTAAGGCCTGTGATACTTAAAGATCGAAGGTTTGAATACTAACAAAGTGGAAAAAAAGACGTCTCAATGCCTTTGGAAGAATTTTTTAGCAGGTTATGTGATCAAATTTATGATAATAGCACAAGAAGATAGGTATGACGAAGTGCCCTATATGGTAAAACTAGCGTAACAAAGGATATAAAAAATATTAGACTGCGATAGGTTCACCCCTTATATCGCATGCAGGTCACTAACCCTTTGTTCAACGATACGAAAGGGCGTAGGAGAGTGTGGACACCAAAGCTGAAATGACGGGGTTGTATGACAGACAACTGCCGCAAACTGTGTATAACCAGTTGAAGAACGAATCCTGCTAAGAGATAAAGGTGGTAGGGGGTAGATAATTTTGCATGTAGCTAAAACTTGTCGTGGATTATTGGGCTGATGATTATGAAGACATCTTATATTTATATTAATTGACCGATTTATTTATTCGTCTTAAAAATATCACAGCAGTTTTAACAGTGTTTTATATCTGTGGTGTTATATGGCAGAAGTTAATATGTACGTTTTTTGTCATTTTGTGTTTATTCTCCCAATTTATAGTAAATATTTCTCAGAATGTTGTGGCAAAACTTGGTGTGTCAGTTATTATCCAAACAAAATATATATATTGTTTGGAAAAACTTAAAAAATGCTTATTTATACTGATTTTAACAGCTTATCAAAGTTAATATTGCTTCTCCTGTAAACTAAGGTAAAACGGGCATATCAACTTCTGTATTAAAGATCATATCTGTGGCGTTGTTCCATAACGCCACAGATATGATCTTTAATCACATATTCTAGTGGTCGTTTTTAAATTCTATTATACTTCGTTGTATTCATTCAGTACAAACTGACGAGTAAATTGGCATGAAGTGATCTCTTCCAATCAAACTGAAAGTGATTAAACAATCTTAAGTGAAAGCCAGATTGGTACCTTTCATAAAAAAAACTGTAGACTTACAGTAATTGAACTAGTAAAAATTAGAAGTTTAAAAAGGGAGTCAATGAAATAACCAATGTTTAGTAGCGTACAATTGTTCGTTTCTGCACAGTGTTTTTAATACAACAACTCATGGCATACAACAAGATACTATTGAAAATGCCAAAAAGGAAGACGGTCGTAAAATGTGTTTTTTTTTTAAACGAAAAAAGTACTCAAAACATTAATTTGTAAGTGTACTCGTAGCAACTAAAGACGGTGTGTTATTTATTGTTCAATAGAAATTTTAATTTTTTTTAAATTAAAAGCTACGTTTTGTTCTATTTTATAAATTTCTTCAATATATATTGTATGTTATGCTCAAATATTATCAATTTGCTCTTCTTGACTTGTATTTATTTACTTACATAACAAGTGTGATATACATAATGTGAGAAAATACAAGACACATAAATTATGCATTTTCAAGTACTCTGTGCTCATTTGCCGTGCCCTTGGAAAATGAAGTTTTTGCCTAAATGTTACTGAGGGCGTGAAAAACATGAAAAAAGAGGTAAAGATTTTTTGCCGAATGTTGGTTTAGTGTCCATTTTTTCATACAAATTTTTAATTTACTTAAGAAGTCGTGATACCTGGTTACGAATACGCCCCACGTCAGCCTACCCTTAGCATATTGTATCAATTTAAATAAATTTACAGCCTCTTTTACAATTTCCTACATGTACTTAACAAAAACCTATTTAAAAAAATGGGAATGCTGCGAAAACGCCTGAGTGGATGTCTCTGGGCTAGATTAAATAAACCACCACTTACATTATCGATTCTCAACATGTCTTATCCAATTGAAAGTATCTTATTCAGTTATGGACTTTACGTGTGTATTTAAGAGTTCTTTTTAAAGTAAAAAAAGGTTAAATAACCATAAGATATTTTACCAGCTATCTTTTGATAACATTCATTTTATTCAATAACCGAATCCACTTTTCCTAGAAATCTACGCCATATAGCGCTTAAACCACCTGCTAAAACGGATAATGCGATTTCAAGAGGTAATTCTGTGTTTATTAACGACTCTCCTGGAATTTTGTAATAAAGGCTAGAATTGAAATATTCTCGAATACCAAATGAACGTGACCTATATTGTTTTCAACAATGAAAGTTGTTAATCGTTACTTTAAATGAAAACCTGGAAAATTCAATAAACATTTGATTAACCCGTAAAAATATTGGCAAAACAAAACGACGTCTCTAAAGTGAATGGAAGTTACAGAAGGAGGAGGGCAGTGATAATAAGGATGGATCGAGTAAATTAGATTAAGAGTGTGAGTCCTTTTTTGTGTATACAAACCAGCGAATGATCTTTTGTTAAATAAATAATTCTATTATAATTTGAGTGCTCTTTTTAGTGTAATATGATTATGGGGACATTTTTTTATAATTATGCTCTGTATGCAAGTGTTATATGTCTATATTGTAAAACCTTTATGATTTAGGGTGGACATACGCCTTGTTCAGCAGGGGAGTGTTTTGTACATATAATTATAAAAAAACAAAAAGTGTGATTTAAAAAAAAAAGGGTTAACCAATAAATCTCGGATGTCATCAACTTTTGGACAGCATGTTAAACCGGTAAAATCTTAACTTTAACAAGATAAGAAGAACTTATGGAGAAATGGAAAACGTTTGATACCAAATGCTCTTTTGTAATTAGTTTTATTAAAACCGATGACTGAAATTACTTCTACTGCTAAAGATTAAAAGGAAAGTTTTGAATATTATCGTTAAACTCTTTCGTCAAAGATTCTCTACTGTTTTCATCTCCTGAAAAGTTCATGTAATGGCGCGGCGCTTTAAAGAGAAGGATAAAGGGGATGAGAAAAGAGAGAGAACGGGGTAATATGGGTTTCATTTAGTCGGTAATTACAGGAAAAGAGGTCGGGGAAGTGTTTTGCGGTGTCCGTAGAACGTGACCTAAATCTTTAACTCTTTTTTCGCCCGTGTTTGACTTTCATTATATTTTGTTTTGTAGTAAATCGAGTAATTATTACAGCGGACTTGTGTTGTTTTATTTATTTGTTTTTTTTTTGTTTGAATCTAGAAAAATCATTTACAAAGAAAGTTATTTTTTTTGTTCTAGCACCAACTAAAGTAATTAAAAAAAATGCCAGAACATTCTGGAAGAATCATCGTTCGATATTAACTTCGAAGTACGTAATTTATAATATTTTCAATATCACGAAAACTGATATTGAAAGAAGAATAATAACAGCCATCAGAGTAAATGGTGAGTTAAATAATATTTAAGATGTTATAAATTTGAAAAAGACTTACATAACAAACATGTACGAGTACATCTGCATTTGAATAAAACACGAGAAAGTAGTGGACCGAGGAATTAATGAAAGGATATAGTAGGATAACCATAATACGGAATAATCATGTAGCTAGACGCTTTTATTTTATACACAAGACTGATTCAGTCCTTGGGTGGCGTATTTTCATGTAGCAATCTCTTTCGACCGGCCAAAACATGTTTCAGAGAAAACTTACATGATTTTTTTTAATAATTGGGCACCAACAGTAATCGATTACCAAAACTTTCAATTGATTATTCTTCCGTTAAAGTCTGTCACAATATAACTCGTACACATTTGCATTAATTTATAATTCTATTCTATTATAATTTCCTTCTATACAATACAACTTGACGGATTCATTACCTTGTACTACTGTTATCATCAGCATGTATATGTTGTTTTCAACCAGATAGATGTTTAAAATAGCGTTAAGTAAAAACTTTTTTTTCAATCTAGGTGCCGATGAGAATCCTCGATTTAGAAGATATATTGTACTATCTAATGCACGAATAAAGGGATGATTATCCATTTGATTGTAAAGACTGATTACAACATGTAAATAAATAAGTAAGTGTAAGTAAATAATCTAACACGAAACATGATATTATATTATTATTGAGTTGAGAAGTTGCAGAAAATGTCATGGGAAAGGTTTTTTACAAAAACAATGGGGTTTTTCAATAATTCCCCAAAATCGTTTTTTTTTTCATAATTAAAATACACAATTTTTTGATGTGGATGATCTATGGCAACATTACTCCAGTCTGATATAAACACTTATAATAAACTGGGAGCATTTCGCTTGATTTGAGCCTCGAATCGGAGGCAGAAACACGTGTAGTGGGGATTAATGTAATTAGTGGAACAACAAAGTATTCTCTTGTTCATTATTATCATTTCAAGTTCCACTAAGCTAAATCCGAAGCCTTTGAAATAATAATTATACAGTTTAATAAGTACGTTGTATGGGAGATTCAAAGAAAAATATCCGAGTATGAATGTTGCAAAGTTCAGTCATGGTGACAGTCTATCATTTCTGCCTACCCCGACAGAGAAAGGGTGTGATTACATGTATGTGTATTTTTATTAACGTACAATCACAGTTTGTATACAATTTTTTAATGAAATCCATAAATAAAAAAATTACGTATTTCTAAATACTCGTAATTTGGAAATGGATTTCATCAAAACGTGAGCAGTATAAATAAAGCCCCTTTTGTTCTGAAAGCTTATATATTTTTTATATTCTCCTAAGCGCTCTTCAGTTTTCATAATAGTTTCAAAAAAATTTAACTGATAATACAAAATCTCATTTTCTCAAAGGAATACAAAATATTACCTTGCTTGTTTTGCTCAGAGTACAATTTAACTCCCAAAAGAATAAAGCGAAGAAGCGAATCTAAATACTTAGTCAGTATTCTCTTGAGAATTTAAAGAATCTTAGTCAACATATAATAAAAACGATATGAGTAACAAACACATTTTGATATATTTATAAGAACTTTAGAGGAAACACTAGAAAATTCAGGTCTTTTCGTTTATGATTTTCAAATACATGTGTTCTAATATTCTACACGTTCATGACGCGTAGTGATTTATATATATTTTTTTGAAATCAGGCTGGACAGACATTTTTATAAATCGTCTAGCCATTTTTTTAACTTTCAAGATATAAATGGCCTAAATAAGAAAAGAAGAATGTCTTATTTTACCATATTTTCGGGTTTTTCTTGTGTTATATTACTTATTAAATAGGTAATTTTAAGTAAATAAGTAGGACAAAAAAGAGTAATTTGATTTGGTTTGGGAACTTGAAACAAATGAAAGAAGAAAGTCAAACGAAAAATATATATTTCAAATAGGAGTAGAAGATGTAATAGAGGAAGATCAAAAAAGTATGGCTAGATCAAGTAAACAATATTTTGAAAAAAAAAAAGAAGTAAGAAGAATCGTTGGAGCTATTTAAAAGGTAAATGGATGTTAAAGGGGTGAAACATGTGTATCAAGATAGAAAATAATGGCGTTCTGTCTTCTCTTCCTATTTCAGAAAGAAAACGGAGGGATTATTTATTTACATGATTGTATTGACTAGGTTGAAATTCCTTCATTCATCTTATACCTATTTTGTACAAGGTTTCAATCCAGTTTATCAATTCCTTCATTCATCTTATACCTATTTTGTACAAGGTTTTAATCCAGTTTATCAATTCCTTCATTCATCTTATGCCTATTTTGTACAAGGTTTCAATCTAGTTTATCAATTCCTTCATTCATCTTATGCCTATTTTGTACAAGGTTTCAATCCAGTTTATCAATTCCTTCATTCATCTTATACCTATTTTGTACAAGGTTTCAATCCAGTTTATCAATTCCTTTATTCATCTTATGCCTATTTTGTACAAGGTTTCAATCCAGTTTATCAATTCCTTCATTCATCTTATGCCTATTTTGTACAAGGTTTCAATCCAGTTTATCAATTCCTTCATTCATCTTATGCCTATTTTGTACAAGGTTTCAATCCAGTTTATCAATTCCTTCATTCATCTTATGCCTATTTTGTACAAGGTTTCAATCCAGTTTATCAATTCCTTCATTCATCTTATGTCTATTTTGTACAAGGTTTCAATCCAGTTTATCAATTCCTTCATTCATCTTATGCCTATTTTGTACAAGGTTTCAATCTAGTTTATCAATTCCTTCATTCATCTTATACCTATTTTGTACAAGGTTTTAATCCAGTTTATCAATTCCTTCATTCATCTTATAACTATTTTGTACAAGGTTTCAATCCAGTTTATCAATTCCTTCATTCATCTTATGCCTATTTTGTACAAGGTTTCAATCCAGTTTATCAATTCCTTCATTCATCTTATACCTATTTTGTACAAGGTTTCAATCCAGTTTATCAATTCCTTCATTCATCTTATGCCTATTTTGTACAAGGTTTCAATCCAGATTATCAATTCTTTCATTCATCTTATGCCTATTTTGTACAAGGTTTCAATCCAGTTTATCAATTCCTTCATTCATCTTATGCCTATTTTGTACAAGGTTTCAATCCAGTTTATCAATTCCTTCATTCATCTTATGCCTATTTTGTACAAGGTTTCAATCCAGTTTATCAATTCCTTCAAACATCTTATGCCTATTTTGTACAAGGTTTCAATCCAGTTTATCAATTCCTTCATTCCTCTTATGCCTATTTTGTACAAGGTTTCAATCCAGTTTATCAATTCCTTCATTTATCTTATGCCTATTTTGTACAAGGTTTCAATCCAGTTTATCAGTTTTTCTGTAATTGTTACAACTTTTAGCTAAAGGCCTTGTTAGAAAAATACAGTAAATATAACATTAAAAAATATGCAAAAGGGGTTCAAACCCGTGACCTTTTTTTAATCGGGAAACTGTTCTTACTATCTGAGCTATTCTAATAAACTATTCAAGCCAGGTATTCATTCCGCTCAATATTGACTTGTTTCACTACTCATTCTTTTCACTGTTTCTCAAATTTAACTTTAATTATACGCTTAGTTTTATAATCATAATAATAATAAAATGAAAATTTATAAAGCGCCGTTTAGGGAGCTGATCTTCTCAAGGGTTCTCAACTACAGACTCGAACCCACAATTATTGACATACTATAAAATATTACAGAATAAATATAAACATAAGTTGAGTATAAGGGTAGGAGGGTAGTAGCTGCAACCATTAGAGTAGGTTCTTCTCCCCATCTGAATATATTTAGAAAAACATATTTCTTAAGAAAACCGTGGCAAATTTACCAAAAGAAGATGAATTCATCAAAATTTATGATCATTTATGAGCACTACATACAAACAATACACTACACACAAAGCCAAATGTGTTACTATAAAGTATCGAAAAATCTACAAAGTCTTCGCTTGGTAAATTTTCAGCGGTTTTCTTTCCAAATATGTTTTTTTTATTTAAAATACTTACTTCTTCCTTCCATGTGATGTGTAACTAGTATACATTGCTTCTAAAAACTTGAATATCTCTATAAATATATTAAATACTGGGTTCAGATTTAAGGTATTCCTCCGTCATACATTTACGCATTGAATGAAAAAAATATTTTTTTATAATAATTAGCACTTATCGGTCAAATCACAAATATTTTGTGAAAATCGAGAATACATTCACCAATACAATCAAACGTGTGACGTAGGTATATTTATTCTAAAAAACCGCTATAGGTGAGGAAGCGACGTTATTTACGTCTCACTCTCACTCTACTTCGGTATATGGGAACACAAGAAATAGAATCTCAGTTCGCTCGCTTCAGTAGCTTTCGGGCATTCATTTGAGGTAGTCGCTTTCCACGTTTTGTGAACGTCGGCCGATTTTTTTTTCATATTTTCAGCAATTAAATTTCAATTATTATCACTTTTGACTTCAAATTTAATTAATTTATGTGATTGGCTATGAATATTCTTACTTTTCCGATTTTAAATCGCTGATTTTTATTTGTGTATTGATGTGTATTGACTACACTGCACCGGAACGCTCGGATTTTTTTAGCACAGGAAGCGAAAGGTTAATATAACAGCCGCACATACCACTTTTATATAGAAATATATTCTCTTATATTTATTATGTAATATTTGAATTAAGTGGATTTGAATCTCGAATCAGAGCGCTCTTAAAAAGAGTCTACTCTCGAAACGACCCTATGAAGAGTGTTGTTTTACAATTATTGTCATCACCTTGATAAATTTTATGATTTTATCTGCTGAACATGAATGATCAAATATCTTATTTTGTATGAGGTAAGAATATATACCATATCATAAAGTGGGCTCATCGTGACAAGCGTGGTCACTTTAAAAATAGGAGTTGCGGCGACCCAAATGATTAACCTACATTCCCGGCTCACATCGAGTAAATGAAGTTCGTATTCGACCTAACTAAACGTTACCCAGAATGGTAAAAGATAGGCCATGGTATTTGGGACAAAATACCCATAGGCTTTTACTCTACACACGCAGTGTTTTTATTAAAAACTTTATAAGACGCTCTGGTTGACATAGAAATATCAAAACATGAGCATTATGTTTGTAAATGTTGGTCAGAAAACAACTATTTAGTTTGTTTAAATATTTACTTATAGACAAAATTTAACGAAACAAATCAAATTTATTCCGTTCTAGAAATTTTAGAATATTAGAATTCTAAAATATAACTTTAAAATTTAACCATCAGTATCATATATTTTTTACTCATAAGTTTCTACCCTTGTTTTTTTAACAATTCTGTCAAATACACTGATTTACAAAAAATATCAGTCCAAGTCCATAAGCAGTATTCTATGTTAATGTTTGCCATCAATCCATAAATCAATTAAATACACAGCAACAAAACTTTAATATAGTAAAATTAAACCCGTTCTTAGAATTTGAGATATCAGATTTCAAAGCTTTAAATCACCAGTGTCATATTTTTTACATGTTAGATTTTTAACGAGAATGTGGAAAGGTTTATTTTACATAATAAAATAAATTGAAATAAATATAATTGGTTCTTTCCCTACCATACTTATTTTTCTGCTTAAATAACTTTATTTCTACGTAAGTCTCTCAATTTCTTCAAACTGGTGAATGTTTTATTATTATTTATCACGACGTTGGTAAGACATATAGTTTCCAGGGGTTTTGGGTTCGATTCTCGATGCTCTCCGAAAACAAAAATAAAAAATGTGAGAGTTTATCTGGTAACAATACTCGTGAGTATACAAGAATAATTGACTTGAATATGCAACCGTTTTGTTAACACTTGAAAAGACAAACTACATTTCCCGTGCTTACCCGAGAGGTTCTTTGCCTGAAGGCTCGATTAATGAGGCGGAAGATAATTTCGTCTCCTGGACACGTTTTTCAGTAGGTTCACATTGTCAATTCGTGTATGTTTGAAAATTAACTATGTTTGTTAGTAAATTTTCTTACCTACTAAAAAAAACTCAGTGTCCACTGTGTTGATTGAAATATATAATTTTTTTCTATGTAAGATCAAAGTTTTATAGAATTGTATTGTATAACACTTTTGTTTTTTACTGTACAACTGTATTATCATGTGGAAATATATTCCAACTAACCAAAAAGATGTTAAACAAGCCTTAAATGAAAACTAGACTTGAATCCTTAAAAAAAAAACTGGTTCCTAACGGGAATGGGTTGAGAGACAAACGCCTTACCAACTAGATCACGGAGCTCGTCATATATATTATAAGAGCAGTAAGAAAATAAAAAGAGAAAGTTTAATTAAATAGAGGTAATTTAAAATGAGAGACTAACATAAAAAAAGGTCAGAAATGCAAAGGGGATAAAGTTAATGTCGAATGAGATTAAAGTAAAATAAATTAGTTTGTTAAGATTACGTAATAATTAGTTTGTTAAGATTATGCAATAATTAATTATACTTATTATTGGTAACCGTCTGGTTTCATTTGGTGATGCAGTTTATTAAGTTTGAAAAATTCAACATATCACTAAGCTCAATAATATTTACTTCGATGGTTGGGTATTCTATTGTTGAATATCATTTTTGCAACACAAATCGCACACCCACGGTATACGCCACTTGTATCATTGATTGATTTGCCTTTTGTCGTATATTTTTTATATTTTCAAGATATCATGTTTCTTACCGCCTACTTGGAGAAACTTTCAATTTCTGACGATTCAAGTTATGGATTTAGCACTCGTTGGTTTATATTCAAAACGCTTGGAATTCTCTTTTGTGGGCATGCTTAAAGCAGACAATTAACACGAACAATTTCTTTGAATAACAGATGTCTTATCATAAAATGACCATTCAACTATCATTCATGTGGCGTACACGTAGTCTTCTATGTTTGAAGATAAAAAATAGCTGTAGCATTTTCCGCAAAATTTTATAAGGCCCTTTTAAATTAAATGAATTTTGCAAATAATTTGTTCCTAGAAATTTTTATGTTTTCCCATAGTCATAACTATATTATTTCCGTTACTTTTTATAGTCTTATATAGGATATAGTCAGTTCAGAATACTTCTTTTCCACTCAGGGGCTTCAGATTTGACTTCATATGTGGTTTAAAAAAGGGACCCATTCTGGTTTTTAATTCAATGTCTTAAATTTGATTAGGAGAAATTGCCACATAGAAAAAATGCATCCAAGTGTATTGCATGAAACGAGAGGAATTAAATTTAAAAAACAATTAAAATTCAAAAAGCGCCCTTTTATAGAAAAATTACCTTTAAATATATTTATTATTTGGAAGAGTGCCCTTTTATTGGCTTATATTGTTAATCGATAAACTTTTTTAACTAATCGTTTTTTTTTTTGTTTAACTCTAAGGCTGTTGCCTGTTAAATAACATTAAACAATGTGCCCAAGAAGTGTTCAAGATTACGAAATAATTTAAAATTTTCTTTTAAAAACAAGACTCCTGTAACTTTAATGTAAGGTTCGCGTTTCAAGAATCACCCCCTGAAACATTATCGTCACACTTAATGCGTTAACATTTTCGTTTCATAATCCATTTGCATTTAAATTGTACATTCACACCTTCTTCTTTTCGTCAAATCCTACCCGAAACTGTTAAACTTTAAAATTGTCGGTGCAAAGTTTGCCGTTAAATTGTGTTTATCAAAGGTTAACCGCTAATATGGAGGAATTATTACCCAAAGAAATGACACCAAGTGGAACCAAGATGCGTGAGGTAAGGCCGTTAATATTTAAGGTATATTAATTTTTGTATACATAATTTACCATTTCTTTATTTTTTGAGGAATATAAATTCAAGAGGTTTTAATTTTAAACTTTTTTAATTTATCCTTCGTAACAAAGAAATTTTGTAAAAGTATTATCACAGATTGTGTTTTTGCACACAAGGTAATTAATTATTAACTAATTGCAACCCGTGAAATATTCACGGAAGTAAAACAAATTCTACATTTATGAAAATATATATTCATAAATATAGAATTTGTTTATATATATGATTTATACATCGTCCCCTTTTACACTGGTTCAAAGATTGTAAGCTAGGTATTTAAAATTCGTTCAGTTATCACGGACCCGCCGAGATTCAAATTTCGAATTACTTTCGGAGATAATCCAAGTGTTCCTCTCTCGCTCTCTTGTCAAAATTCAATTCTCGTATTCTTTCTTTGACGACAACCATCGTACGGGTTTTGGCATATTTATACTATAATACTGCTTATCAATACTAAATTTGTCAATATTATATTTGACAATAAATTACTTTGTTATTCCAATAATTACATTAATCCATTAAGGGTGTCATGAACTCCATGGACAGCAATTCTCGAAGAACTGTGAATCAACGACAGATTGTCGACAATATGTCTTTGACGAGTCCTTCGAGTTTTTGGGCACATTTCTCGTGACCCAGGAGACAGTTTGACGAGGTTTGTGGTTAGTGGGACCGTGAAAGGATGATGCACAAGAGGAAGTATCCCAATGTGTTGAACTAATTAAGTGAGAGACGCAACTGGACTATCTTTAACAACTACCCTTCGATGCGCAGAGTGCAGGAATGGATTTAGGGGAGGCTCCAGATGCTATCATGGGAGTAACAATGTTCAATTATGAGCTACACGACGGATGATTACATCAATACCTGCTACGCGTGTTTCTACCTCTTATCCCGAGGCTCTCTCCATTCCTAGATTATGTAGAAATACGCATAGCGGAAATAAATGTTATGATAAAAATAACAAAGGTATTAGTTGTTTAATATTCTTATATGGAGTGCCAATAAGTTAAAGCCGAAACCTAAGATTAATTTAATTTTTATGTGCATATGTTAAATGAAGTACTTATACAATGTAATGTATTACGATTAAGTTGTATACAGTACAAACTGACGGGTGTATTGTCATGTGACAATATTTTGAAAGAATCAGAAAAATACAAAAAGGTTGAAAGGGACTGACTGATTAGCTTTTTAAAAAATTACTACCCACTAGATGAGTACCGTTTACTCTAGAACCCATAATTTCCGGGTTCAAAACAAGTGACTTACTAGGCAACGAATGTAGTCATATTATTAATAATGAAGGACTAACAAATTTACTAGTACATTCATTTATTGTACTTGTAATTAAATAAACGAACATAAAGTTAATACAAGAATTATATTAAACGTAAAAAAAACAAAACAAAAAGCTTTTATAAAATAACTGATAAAAGAAAAAATATTTAAAAATAAAAAGGAAAGTTTCCCAGTTTTATGATTATATTATACGAACAATTTTTTAAGTAAACTTCCCTTCTTTTATATTCATTAAAAGAATATATTTTTTCTAATATTTTATTTATAATCTAATGCTAAAATGTTTGGTAGAAAATTATAATCATTGTTTATCAATAAAAAAAAAATTACATTAACGCTTTTAATTTGAGTGTTTCAAGGGCCTTTCTGGTTACTACAACCCATATTCAATGGACACCTGAAAAGTTTCAACCACTCTATAAGATGAAATACTTGTTTATTAAGGCATTTCACCCAGGTGAGAGTGCTTTGTTTAATGCTTGGTTAATAATTTGGCAAGTTTATTGCAATGAAGCACATTTTTAAACCCTCCAGTTTTTTATATTTCAAACCACTTTTTCAACATTCATTTATTTATTTGAACAAATTAAAAAAAATATATATTTATTGCAAATATAATCTGGTGAGTTTATTGGCAGGTGGCAATCTTTTCCAACCAACCAGACAAACGTAAATAAAGCAAGTTACGTGGTCGCATAAATCATTAAAATGACTATCCATCCCCACGAAATCCATGAACACATACATGAGCATATGCCCACGAACCCCACAAAGACGGACAATCACCCGAACATTAGTTTTCATATAAAGTGAGATCATCAGTCAAAAGGAAAGGAAGGGATGATGGAGAGGAAAGGAAAAGAAAAATCAGGAATGAAACACGTTATTTTACTAACTAGAAATTAAGATTTTTATCAGTCGCTTCTTGAATATGATATGACGAAATAAACTAATCATGCTTCAGAGCATCATTGCAAGAAATTGTAGTATTAAAAACCAAAAAAATATAAGTTACCTTAGCATAGATTAATAGGCCAAAACCCATAGGATAGTTGTCGTCAAAGAAAGAATACGAGAATTGAATTTTGAATACAAGAGAGCGAGAGATGAATACTTGGATTCTCTCCGAAAGTAGTTCGAAATTTGAATCTCGGTGGGTCCGTGATACTGAACGAATTTTAAATACGTAGCTAACAATTTTTGAACCGGTGAAAAAGGGTACGATGTATAAATGATATATATAAACAAATTTTACATTTATGAATATATATTTTCATAAATATAGAATTTGTTTTACTTCCGTGAATATTTCACGGGCTGCAACTAGATTTAAATTAATGTTCGAAATTTGTTGCATCAAATTATTATTTTAAATGTGGTTTTATTTACAATACATTTTAATTTAACGATTAGTTTTTTTCATTGTAATATGGTTTTCAAATAAGTCAAATGCTTTTAAATATATTTTCTTAAACTCTTGATCATTTTAATAAACTCCTTTCATATATTCCGATCAACGAAAAGAAAGTTGTAAAAGAGAATAACGAAAATGTAATTAAAGAAAACAGTAATTAAAAGGGATTTTGAAATATGGTCGCTTTGACTTAAAAATACATGTCATTATTCACTTGCATGGTCAAATAATTATTTATAAATCATTTGCTGGTGCTTAAAATAATATGAAATAAAGTGAGTAAACATTTAAAATATATATATCAGGAAGCTAACCGCTGTTGGAGTGCTAAATTAAAACGAAATGCCCGCAAATTAATCTGACTTGTTCAGTTTTGTTTACATTTCGCCCAAGAAGCTTCGTATATCATGGCCTAAGTCCAGCAAATTTATTAGTAACCGTATGAGAAAACACACTTGGATTTATTTGTAAAAGTTAATATTAGATGGACTCCTTAAATATTATATAAATGGACAACCATTGACCTGTGAACTGTTGCATATAATTATAAATAAATAAAAGTAAATGACTGATTGCGTCTGTACTCATACATAGTTCATAACCTTAACGTAGATAGTGATTGCGTCTTTACTCATACATAGTTCATAAGCTTAACGTAGCTCAGTGATTACGTCTGTACTCATACATAGTTCATAAGCTTTACGTAGCTCAGGGATTGTGTCTGTATACATACATAGTTCATAAGCTTAACGTAGCTCAGTGATTGCGTCTGTACTCATACATAGTTCATAAGCTTAACGTAGCTCAGTGACTTATTTACTCAAAATATATTTTTAATGACTAACATGCCATACTATTTACTAAGTATCTAATAAATTATAAAATCACAAAAATTACGAACAAAATTCATTCAGAGTTATATATTTATGCCAAAATTCAAAATGATACTAAAAAATGGGAATTTACGAACTGATATTTCTAGGTATTGTTAGACTTATACCTATTTTTACTAAATTAAGAGAGAAAGCGTTGCCTCCATGCAACAATAAAGCAATAGTTTAAACACTTCTGACACTATTTCTCTCTCAATAAAACTTACCCGGGTCTCAGCGGCATATGAAGAAATTACAGAACAAGTACTCTTTCGTCTCAGATCGCGATGGGCTCAATAATAATTTGTACTAGGCCTCCAAGATATTATCTCCGGGACAAGGGGAACAACAAAGGAAAGACATAAAATTGTGATAATACTTAGTTTAATCCAATGAGATTTTAATAAAAAAAACTCCGCAATAATGCCGAGAAAAAATTATATATATTACAAAAATACCAGAGTAGGCAGACTAATAATTTGGGCTTGCATTAAAGACCGATTCCCGCTCAATATTCATCACAAACATAAAGGTTATGAGGTAAGGAGAAATCAACAATGATAGGTTACAATAAAAAGAGATCACTCACCCCACAATACCATGAATATCGATAAGGAACAATACGCGTAATGTCTATACTCTCGGAACTGCGGAGGAACCAGAAGATTTTCCCCGAAAACGAAACCGGAACGATGACTCTGATGATGATGATACCGCAAGCGTCCCTTTGAAGCTTCGCGCTGCGCCGATACAAAACTCTTCCCTGGCCCTTCGGCCTGGGAGAACGATTTCAGACCCGCAGTTATTTAAAGAACCGCTTTTCTTAGTTTCTCGAAACTTTACTTGCTTCACGCCCGATGGAGCCAATAATAATCCAAGATTATTTCTTTGGAAATACTATTCCGTAGATAAATCCCCGCGTCAAGTCTAGTCTGACGTGCGGGAAGAACTTTCACAAAAAATAACTAATTATTAATTCGTACGCTCCCAACAGGAGATTATAACTCGGAACACAAGGTAACTGACCGATAACTTGAATGAATTAATTAATTATTAATTCGTATTCCCCCGACCGGGATCTGTCTCAATAACAGAACCAGTCGTCCTCACGGTACCGCTCGTAATGATGAACCGACCTTCTTGCCGCCTCACCTATCCATGGCGCACGTGATGCCATTTCACCCGTCCATAACGTTTGTAAGCGATCTCTTGATTCGTCAAATCTTTGGTCGGGCCGTAATTCGACCAATCAAGCCCTTGCATCCGATTATTTATTATAAGTGACGCAATTGCTCGGTGATAGATGAAATTCTTTATACCGCGCGTTTTGGAATAGAATCTTCCAGAAACAAAGGATGATTGCATCATTCCTTGTCCTAATTACAACTGCGTCACGCTCGGACTCGATTTTATGCGTCATTATTTACCCGTCAAAATCAGAACAAAGGGAAAGTACGTTTTAATTCCGCTCGTAACAATCAATTTCGCGCGTTATTTTCCTTTTGGATAAATCCCAAACTTCTCACCCGTCTTTTATAAAAAAATAAATATACTCCTAACACTCCATCTTATGTTATAAAAGAAAACAAAAAAAAAAACAACAAAAAAAAAAAAATTATCATTCCCAGAGTATAGACACATCAGCTGTAGGCAATTATAAGGAGCAAGGGGTGTATGTCCCCCCTACTGGATACGGTCTCGTGGCCGATTTACCGGTTGTCAGCATTTGCCTGCAGGACACCCCTAATTGGTGTAAGGGAACCTAGCCGCAAGGAAACCACGGAAACCTTACGATGACAACACACTACTGAATCTACTATAGCCCATAACCTTATACTAAGGAGCACGGAACAATCCTCCGGTAACTCCTTACAATAGTACAGAAGATTATCTTTCCAATACTGGTTTAACCACAGGGCAACCAGCACTGAAACAATTGCATAATACAGGGAGTACAATTCCTAAAATAATTTTAATAAACAAAACAAATAAAACAAAAAAAAACAAAGACAATAGATTATAGACAAATTCACCTAGGGCATGGTCACCGTATACTTCAAAGGTGATCAGATATAAACAAAAGAATTTCAAATAAAATTAAAATAACACAAAGTATTATGGATGGTCACCCCATATCACTAAAGGTAGGCCGTCCCTAAGAACAAAGAGATAATGATTTTACATAAGCACGGCTTGTGATACATCAAAGGGTAGGTCAGAAACAAAACAAAAAGGAATCCACATTAAAAAAAAATAAAAAAAAACAAAATTATATTATACATGGTCACCCTATATCACAAAAAGGTAGGCCGTCAATAATAACAAGGAGATAATGATTTTACATAAAGCCCGGCTGGTGATACATCAAAGTACAGAGCAGAAACAACAAAAGGAAAAAAAACAAAAAACAAAATTATATTAAACATGGTCACCCTATATCACAAAAAGGTAGACCGTTAATAGATAATTCACCCACCCCTCCTCTCAGGACATCATGCTGAGAAAAGGTTTACAACCAAATTAGTTAATCACCATTCATCCTCTCACTAAACACTGCAGCCTTCCCCGCGGCTAATTTTAAAGATATCACTTATGGGGCACTTGTTTAGTTATTCACTTACAGGTATTATACGGGTGATTCCATTCCTCCATTGTCAACCTCTCCCCCTCACTGTGAACAGAGATCAATCATTACAAGCCCAAATCCAGCCCCACGGTAAGGACTGCATTACACATTTCTATAATCCCTATAGTCCGCCCATCTGGTATAATAGGTGGTAATTATTACGCAAGCCAATGTAATCAGATAAGGACCGAAAATTCTTTCGAGGCGGAATTTTAAAAAGACACCTTCTAAACTAATAGGAAATCTAACATTGCTAGAACGAAGCAGAACCGGCTGTTCAACGACTGTCCTACCACAAGGCTCACACCTAACCCTCTCCCTGAAATTCTAATCCATTCCTATTCTCTCTCTGAAAAGAATAAACAATGTTATTGAAACACTCGCGGTTAGGCCCGATCTTAAGCAAGACACGTCCCCCGGCCCCCAGACCGGAACCAAGAATCACGCGAATCCGCATATGACGCTTGAGGATAACCAGGAGCTGAGGGTCAGAACACGCGGTTGCACCAATCGGAACCTTCCAAGCCAACGCCCTACTGGATGTATATAATTCAATCACAAAAACACCCGAAATACTAAAGTAAACGCACGAACTCTCTTAGGCAGTTCAGGCCGGTCACGAACTCGTATAGGCAGTTCAGGCCTGTCACGAACTCGTATAGGCAGTTCAGGCCTGTCACGAACTCGTATAGGCAGTTCAGGCCTGTCACGAACTCGTATAGGCAGTTCAGGCCTGTCACGAACTCGTATAGGCAGTTCAGGCCTGTCACGAACTCGTATAGGCAGTTCAGGCCTGTCACGAACTCGTATAGGCAGTTCAGGCCTCTCGATGCTATTCGGCGCCCCAGAAAGAGGATAACAAGGGACTAATTAGAAACAAAAACCCACAACACCAGAAATCACTTTTATGCAGCGAGATACACCATACGTCCGACCACAAAGGCACGGGCTCGTTTCCCAAACGTATATTACCTAAGAAACGTACCCGGAGATCTCTTAATAAAAAAAAACTTGAAATAGGCAATACGAAACAAACGGTAACGACCGTACAAGTTACAGGAATTCCGTCAAAGGCTCATTCGAGAAATGCACCCACCTATTGTCTTATTCCTTCACCACAGCACCTTAACAACCTACACATATCCCATAACCCTTTCATAGAGCTGTCTTCCAGATAACCTCTTGACCTCATACTCGGTGAGTCCCTGACGGACGGAAAAAAATAAAAAAAAGATCAACAAATAATCCAGTTTCACTTTACGTAATCAGTTACATGTAAATAAACCGCTCTGCAGTAAACAGGGAAAACAAGAAACCCTACCTAAACAAACTTATTCCCATGTGTGGGACAACAAACTCAACGTATGAGTGGGTGGTTCAAACTTAACCACTCGAAATGGACCTCCTACCGCGTAACTAATTACGGTAAAGAAAGGCGTCAATCTCTTACAGAGAATGGGAGCCGACCCACCAGGCAATAACTCCGTAACTCTCCAGCATAGTGCTACAATAAAACGAAACAGTAAATCCCAGGTTCTCATCCAGCGATGCCATTCCTCTCTATAAGGCAATAATCCACGGAACTGGTTACACCAGTAATAACCATACGTACCACCGATGCAGGGTATTATTATTCTCAAAAAATACTAGGTGCAACTCCAACTTCCTTAATTCCTCCGGACCAGCAGCCCCAGGCAATGACTCAGATGTGCAATCACCGAATTACAAAAAAAAATCTTCCAACTATTTGGGAACCCTTGTTGCGAGGAGACTCATCTCCATGTCCAATCTAACGAGCAACTAGCAAACCCTTATAACAATCTTCTCCAATGTTTCCAGGCACTACCTTCAATGGATACCTGCCTGAGCTAAGGTTCAACCTTATGAACATTCAACACGGAAGGAAGCCAACCCCTCCCTCCATAAGAAATTCTGTACACTCTACAGACTCTTTCCAAACGGACTATTATCCGAAGGTAATGTTCAAACATCAACCCTCCTCAATGGGTTTTGCACTAAAGCAATGTTCAACCTTATGAACCCCCGATACTGAAGGAAGCCTACCCCTCAGTACATAAGAAATTCGGTACTCTACTCGAGGCTCTCAGCATTCCGTCACTCATGGTCCAGGCCCAGGCTCTGAGCGCCAGATACTCTTTAAAAATAATAACCACACTAATCACGGGGAAGAGTACCAAACCCGTACATAGAACATATGGACATGACTCCATACGAGATTGCCTCACGACTAGCTCACTGTTTAATCACCCTAGCGGAATTATGAACTCTCACTGGTGATGTTGTTTATTAAAAAAAAAACTCTACTGCCATTCATCAAAGAATCCGACAGTGCATACTTTCAAGGTATGATTTAAACATTAACAAGAATATAACGAAAATTTAATTTAAGAACCTGTACTTTCCCGACCATGAATGACTCCCAATTAGGCACCGATGAGCCTATCACTACTCCATATGCTATTAACCTTCTTATACTCCACCGGGTCACTAAATAGTGGACACCGGACTGGATCTAACCTATGCGTGCGCATCCCTTCTCGTGCGACGACGGCTTACTGCCTACTGCATGCGACGGCGGATCGAGACCACGGATGCTTGGTATATCATTTGTAACGATGGGTCAAGACAACGTGAGACAACGTGATTCAACTACCTACACCATGCCAAACGATCTATAACCGTATACGAAACGGAACTAATTATCGATGGCTACTACTCTCAATGGTAAAAGAAATTCAACTGCGAATAGAACGGAACCAAATATACGTTCCGCGTCTCACGGCCTGCCGGAACAATTGGTCAGGACAAACGTGAGATTACGAAATGCTCATTAGCTACTGCGTCCACTGACGCACTCGAATCGAGCCAAGGCCTAAACGGCAAATCTTGAATACTATCGTGCTGGAAGGGCCGCTTGTCCCCTGAACCTGTAGTCTCAACCTAACCCCTTACAAGAAAAAGATACTCTCCCGGTCGCTGTGTAATGCGACAAATCCGGTAACCCCGACGCACTTAATACCTAAAGGAATACAATGTTAAAGAGGATTGAATCGCAATTGCAACGGAATTGAAAAAAGTATTCCGCGACTCGCGGACGGTCGGTATCAAGTTGTCCGCACGACGCGAGACGACGAACTGCTGAATAGATTATTCCTTGGTAAGGAGATACTAGTATGACGGAAACAGAACTGATAATAATATAATACGTCTCCCGCGGCCTGACGGTATTTGTCAGGGCAACGCGAGAGGACGTATTTCACACCATTAAGGTATACAAAGTTAAAGAGGATTGAATCGCAACTGCAACGGAATTGAAAAAAGTATTCCGCGCCTTGCGGACGGACGGTATCAATTTGTCCGCACGACGCGAGACGACGAACTGCTAAATAGATTATTCCTTTGGTAATGAGATACTAGTATGACGGAAACGGAACTGATAATAATATAATACGTCTCCCGCGGCCTGACGGTATTTGTCAGGGCAACGCGAGAGGACGTACTTCACACCATTAAGGTATACAAAGTTAAAGAGGATTGAATCGCAACTGCAACGGAATTGAAAAGTATTCCGCGCCTCGCGGACGGACGGTATCAGTTTGTCAGAACGACGCGAGACGACGAACTGCACAAGAGATTAATCTGTGGCGAAGGCGGTTATATCATTACGGAAACAAAGCTAATCGCAAGGGCAACGGAATTGAAAAAGTAATCTGCGCCTCGCGGTCTGACGGTATCAGTTTGTCAGTACGACGCGAGACGACGAACAGCAAAAGAGATTAGTCTGTGGCGAAGGCGGTTATATCATTACGGAAACAAAGCTAATCGCAATGGCAACGGAATTGAAAAAGTAATCTGCGCCTCGCGGTCTGACGGTATCAGTTTGTCAGTACGACGCGAGACGACGAACTGCTGATCAGCTACTGCGTCCACTGACGCACTCAAATCGAGCCAAGCCGAAAACGGCAAATCTTGAATACTACAACGTAGGTAGGGCCGCTCTTCCCCTGAACTCGTACTCTCAATCAAGCCTTTTACAAAAAAGGAAAACTCTCCCGGTCGCTGAGTAATGCGACAAATCCGGTAACTATGACGTACTTAATACGGGTTAGTGCCCCACCGGTTCTTTGGAAACTGAACATCTGGAGGCGGTCCAGACATATCGGGTAATATAGCCAACGGACGCGCTGGGACGGCTCTAGCCCTCCAAAGATTGTCAGCCGTCCGTACGGGTTCCCTTCGGCCACGCGGCTGCCCGGGGCAATTACGCGCCTGATGATTAGGAAGATTGCACCGCCAACACCTGCGGGTAAACGACTCCCGAGTATACGGGGTACGAGAGACTGGAGACAGGTTGGCACCTGTTCTCGAAACGAAAGGAGCAGGGCGAGGCAACCTTCCCTCATCTCTATTCATCAGCTCAAAGGACAAACACAGCTTTTCCAATACACTGACTGATGCCGGTTGAGAGCTGACAAGAACTGAACTATATCGGTGATGTAACCCGCGCCTAAATACGTTCACCAATTCCATATCAGTCAAGGGCGAATCTAAAGACTGATTCATATTTTGTACCCTAGAAACATAGTCCGTAGAGGACTCGTCTGGTTTTTGTATAGAAGACCAGATATCCATTCTCCGCTCCGTCATAAAATCTTCAGACTCGTATTTCTCTAGGAAGAGTCTCCTAACCGTGTTCCAATCCACCATTTCCCTCTTCTTACTCCTAAAGAACGTTAAGGCTCCGCCTCTCAAAAACTCCGGTAAGACCGCCGAGAGTGCATTCTCCTCGACCCCTCGTGCGCAACCCAATTCCTCTAGACGCGACAAAAATTCCCTCACGCAACCTCCTCCAGAAAAAGGCTCCACTGGCCACACTGAAAAATCTAAATTCCACTGAGGGGACGAACGTGGAATACCTACACGCGCCGCCCCCTCCCCACTATACGGAGATGAACTTGCTACAGGCGAAGGTGCCAGGGTTCCCGAAACTGTCACACCCGGGTCCGTTCCCTCCAAAAACTGCGGAGCTCTCATAAGATTCCGGTAAGGTCCGCGCCTAACCGGTAAGGCCACCGCCTCTGATGACGATGATACAAGACTCTTGTTATACAAAGAGGCCTGACGCCGCAACTCATAAAAATTATTACCAGGAACTAATCCCCTTTCAATTAATTCCCCGATTAGCCTTTCCTTCGAGGCCTTCATTATATTAACTATTGGATCCATTGCGCTATCCATCCTCAATCCTATTCGTAACAGTAGGTATCAAAATTTATACCCAACGAAATCTTACTTCACCTTGTTAAACAATGCTTTACCTACACCGTTCAACAGGAACAAGAATTTAACTAAAACGTAACTTTAATTTAACACAAACCCCCCCTTAGTTGAAATGTTCCGAAATTAAGAACTAGCAATTATAACCAATATGTATTATTATCAAATTTCCTAAAACACGCTTCCACCACACCGCTTGCTACGAATCTACTACTTAATTCTCAAAGTAATTCAATTCAATATTAATCACTCTCTTATATTACAAAGATTTGTTCCGAAAACAATTGAGTATAAGCACCAAGTGATTTTATCTAAATGTAGTAACACTATTTCCCTTTACCGCATCAACAGCGACGCAAACCGAACTACTGTAAGTTATACGCACTCTCCTCTTGCCTATCCCCGCGCAAGCTATAAGGCGAGATTGGTTTCAAACAAATGGTCTTGAAATTCCAAAAACACTGGAATACTTCACGAACGTAACCACTAATCACTTCTCTATCCACAATTAACTAGGCACTCTTTTATTTATTCAGTCGCTTATTTTGTTTGAACTAAACTATCACTCAATGCGTATCTAATCACTTTACGCGGCAAAACTATACTCCTGATTATTCGCAACCACCTCAGCCACAGATGCTTCTCGAACACGACAAAATGGCTACCTATGCTTATCTTACGAATTTGGCGCTAAATTTTCTGAAAAAAGAACAAATTATATTTTTATACACTTTATAACCCCGTCACTCAGTCAAATACCCCGGAAGCCAGCATTTTTTAAAATGGCCCCACGTTCGGGCGACATTGTTAGACTTATACCTATTTTTACTAAATTAAGAGAGAAAGCGTTGCCTCCATGCAACAATAAAGCAATAGTTTAAACACTTCTGACACTATTTCTCTCTCAATAAAACTTACCCGGGTCTCAGCGGCATATGAAGAAATTACAGAACAAGTACTCTTTCGTCTCAGATCGCGATGGGCTCAATAATAATTTGTACTAGGCCTCCAAGATATTATCTCCGGGACAAGGGGAACAACAAAGGAAAGACATAAAATTGTGATAATACTTAGTTTAATCCAATGAGATTTTAATAAAAAAAACTCCGCAATAATGCCTAGAAAAAATTATATATATTACAAAAATACCAGAGTAGGCAGACTAATAATTTGGGCTTGCATTAAAGACCGATTCCCGCTCAATATTCATCACAAACATAAAGGTTATGAGGTAAGGAGAAATCAACAATGATAGGTTACAATAAAAAGAGATCACTCACCCCACAATACCATGAATATCGATAAGGAACAATACGCGTAATGTCTATACTCTCGGAACTGCGGAGGAACCAGAAGATTTTCCCCGAAAACGAAACCGGAACGATGACTCTGATGATGATGATACCGCAAGCGTCCCTTTGAAGCTTCGCGCTGCGCCGATACAAAACTCTTCCCTGGCCCTTCGGCCTGGGAGAACGATTTCAGACCCGCAGTTATTTAAAGAACCGCTTTTCTTAGTTTCTCGAAACTTTACTTGCTTCACGCCCGATGGAGCCAATAATAATCCAAGATTATTTCTTTGGAAATACTATTCCGTAGATAAATCCCCGCGTCAAGTCTAGTCTGACGTGCGGGAAGAACTTTCACAAAAAATAACTAATTATTAATTCGTACGCTCCCAACAGGAGATTATAACTCGGAACACAAGGTAACTGACCGATAACTTGAATGAATTAATTAATTATTAATTCGTATTCCCCCGACCGGGATCTGTCTCAATAACAGAACCAGTCGTCCTCACGGTACCGCTCGTAATGATGAACCGACCTTCTTGCCGCCTCACCTATCCATGGCGCACGTGATGCCATTTCACCCGTCCATAACGTTTGTAAGCGATCTCTTGATTCGTCAAATCTTTGGTCGGGCCGTAATTCGACCAATCAAGCCCTTGCATCCGATTATTTATTATAAGTGACGCAATTGCTCGGTGATAGATGAAATTCTTTATACCGCGCGTTTTGGAATAGAATCTTCCAGAAACAAAGGATGATTGCATCATTCCTTGTCCTAATTACAACTGCGTCACGCTCGGACTCGATTTTATGCGTCATTATTTACCCGTCAAAATCAGAACAAAGGGAAAGTACGTTTTAATTCCGCTCGTAACAATCAATTTCGCGCGTTATTTTCCTTTTGGATAAATCCCAAACTTCTCACCCGTCTTTTATAAAAAAATAAATATACTCCTAACAGTATTTCTTATAGAAAATTATAAAAACCTGTAAAACAACACACGTTGAACAAATAACAAGTGGTATGTCTTATTTAACAAACCAACATGATGAACAAAAATATATATGTACATTAATCAAAAAAGGTCTCCAAATTCTGCTTGTTAAGAATAAAAAATGCTGCTCTTTTAATTATTTTTTTAAGAACTTAGTTACTGAATACCACATTTCATATACAATATTCAATATTCCTTGATTACTATTTTTGTCTGAAAAATAGAAAGGTATTCCTGTTGATAAAACAAATAAAGATTGATTATACTGACACCTTTTCGATGATGATTTTTCGATAATTTATTTAGATATTTTAACAACAATTAAGTGAATTGATCCAAAAAAGTGTATCATCGAATGCAAAAATGAAGTGTCCTGAAAACACTCATAATAAGTCAAAATTTCCGATTGAATTAACAATTATTTGCCTTTTTATTTTCATCGAAAACTAAAATCGTTGCAAAAACAAAATACTTTAAGTTCAAATTCTAAATAAATATTTAAAGAGAACATTAATTTTCTATTTAAAAAAGTATTATAAGAATTTTAAAAAGTCAAAGAACCTACACAGTGATATTTCAAGACATCGGTTTCTCAAGAAACGATCAAAAAATTTATGCAAAATAGCTTCCAAGTGCCTAGAAACAATATATTCAGATGAAAATAGACCTCCACATGGAGTCCGCAAAGCGCGAGGAATGAAACCCGAGAAGCCAAGGTGCTAAAATGTACCCTTACCACTGAACCACGTTGCTGACAAAGTATTATTATAATTGCAATACCCATTTATGTAAATTTTTTAATTATCAAAAGGTTTTACTCACCTTTCGCTGAAATAACGTCATATTTAAAAAGTATTTATTCCTCAGCTTTAGAAAAATCCACTTGACAAATTTATATTAAATTTTAGTCCACTTGCGTAACTACTTCGATACTTGTTTTTCCAGAGCTTTGTAATAAACGACATGCTTTTTTAAGCTACGGCATTTAATTAAGTATATTTTATCATTTAACGTCATTTGATTTAGCTCAGATTGTTTTCAAAGAATGTTGTTTTAGGTTGAATAACAGAACAGTCTATTGAGATTCTCAAAAGAACTTTAAATGTTTTTTTTTCATCTTCTCCAATTTAAAACGTGCTTGCCAAAAATATTATTAAATAATTGCTCTTATAAGTTTGAGATCAAACCCATTTTATTTATTTTTTAATTCTTTTCGTCTCTCATTTTAGTTTCACCAAAACAGATTTTCACATTCACGTTTTTGTAGGTAAAAAATATATATTATTATCCTGAATCCACATCTAAAACTACAAGATTGAATTTATAAAAGAAATCACATGGCAAAATTTATATTAAATTTCTAAAACATGACCAAGAGCACTCTGCCTAAGTGAAATTGTTAAGACTAATCTGGCACAGGGGAATATGACGGAGAAGATTTTTCGTAGACAACTTCTAAACATCATTTAATTTCTGCCGGACTTTTCCCTTCATTTGTAAGAAACTTCACAACTGCGCGTTATTAAAATTTTAAATTTCAACATATTACGAAATAAGTATTATATTGGCTCTAGTTGACATATAGCTTAGTGTAAGGATATTAAATTTCAATAAAATAAATATGTTTCAATAATCTTATATTACCTTACCATACAGAAGCGTGGTATCTGACCATACACGCACTAACTTGCTCAAGCTGGAAACTTTTGAGACTTAGTAGTAATTTTATGATTTCTATCTTCATAAGATTAATAGATTCTGCATTTACATCTTCGTTATAGGTGATTAGGGGTGTAACATCTGTAAATCTAATGTTTGATAGTTTACGACCTTTTATTTATTTATTTATTTTCTCAAAACAGGCTTAGCCCAATTACTTTGAAAAATACAAGATGTGTTAACATTAAAAATAATGAAACATAATAGAATCAGAATAAAAAATATAATAAAAAGTAATGTATACATATTATATATACACACAAACATACACATATATTCGAAGTCACTTAAGTTCGTTGATGAGTGCTTTCTAACGCGCTCAATCTTAGAAGAAAATTTTCGTAATGTGATATGAAATATGTCAATATCCGAAGCAGTCTCGTTCAAAAGAGTTAAGGCCCTTCCAACAGGCATAGCGGTTGTAAGACCCGTTCTTGCGTATGTTATTGAGAACAGTTCTTGCCGGCGCAGTCTAGTGTAATTGTTAGGAACATTTAACGCTAATCTTTGTAGTAATGCTGGACAGCTCACAACTCCTCGAACGAGTTTGACAAGTATATCAGGAGACGCAGATCTCTTCGTACCTCCACCTTACAAACTAAAAAGTTTCAGACAAGTGTTTAGTGTGTTTTCTTTTTCTAAATATCGATACTGATAAAATATTTATTTATTTAAGACTTCATAATGCCAGTCCGTTTTTTTTTCGATGTGGTAAATAACTTTATAAATATACGATGTGCTTACGAACAGCTAAAAAAAATCATGTAAAATACCCCTTGCTTTGCTCTGAGATAACGTCTCTCGGTTGTCAAACAAACTTTTTGTCAACACCTGTCTTTCATGTTCACATTTTCCTTTGACAGCACAACACACAGCAGAGTCCAATAATTTCTATAGCGACATTAACTGGCTGAATTCATGACATGTATTACTAAGTCACTTTATTGTTAATAAGAAAAATGTCTACAAAAACCTCTAACATTTCGATAAGTCAGCACTTCAATTACATATGTAATTGCAAAATCCTGAATTGCTAAATAACAATTGAGATCACATAGTTTATTTGGTCTCGTATGATCTCACATTCCTTTAAAACAGTAAAAGTAATACTGAATGGTTACTACGAGAAATTCCATTAAAATGGGAAAAATTATACCAACCTTTTATTACATTTTCCGTTTTTATTTGTACTATTCGACAAACCATGGTGGCTCTTTATCGTAAATAGATGAACAGATTTTGAAAGAGAATAATTGTTGAACTCATGAAATAAAGGAAACAAACGCCCATAAATTGTTATTTGGTTATCAAAAGTAAGATGGTATTGTTGGTTTCATCGAAACATCTTGGTATTGATCGACTTGAAACAACTTATTGAACATTAACGCCAACAAAGAATTTTTTAGCCTTGAAACCAGTAGGGTTATACCATTACAAAAAGTGGAATAAACAGTGTTAATTACAAACAATTTCGTTTCAATTCGCACTTTCTATCCATGTTTGAATCTTTCAAATAATAACGAGGATATCTTATATACGAGTACCTATATATTCAAATAAAAAACGCTTAACCTAGTTTATGATAAATGTTTTTATTACCAAATACATTACTTCGATGCACAATCGAACAAAATTATAAAATTCTGTGAATTTACAATTTTTACTGGATTCCGAAATATTAAATTTTTTTAACCAGTGACCGAATTAAAAGCCATTAATTGTATTTTATTTTACAATTAAAAACGACATCCATTTGATTGTAGTAAACAGTCTATTTTTTGATTCAGAGCCAAAAATTCTCATTAGTCAGGCCATGTTAATTGCATTGTAAATGTCGCGCGATGTCGTGGATAAATTTATTTCCTCTGGCTCCTCTGAGTCAGGTCGGTTTTCTTTCACAATTAAGATTGCATTCCTTTTCTCTGTGCTTGAGCTCACTTCCTTTATAACTTAATCCTTTTATTCTTCTCAAGATATTAGGTTTTATTTATGGATATTATATAAAATTTAAGTAATTTTAAATTTTAAGCGTATAAAGAATATGCATTATATCTGAATGACAAAAAAATTGTCAGTTTGGTGAGAATTAAAACATTTAAGAGTCACAAGATTTTTTATATCTTTTGTAAGTCCAGGCTTTTGAATAAAGTTTATTTTAAATAAATATATTCTTTATTTCTAAGCAAGTATTATTTTAATTGATTTGACTAAAACAAGGTATGACCCTACCGGTTTCATGGTTTTCACCCTCATCATCAAAGAAGCTCAACCAAGACTGAATTATGTTTGGGCTGATATATGTTAGATAGACTAGACGCATCTAACGGTAAAAAATCAGAATTCGATTGGTAATGAAGGTAGGCAAGAGATGATTCAGCAAGCAGCGGTTAGACCTTGGGTATATATGTGTTAACCAAGGGTTTATCTTGAGGTTATTGATATTTCTAGGGCCTCTTATATATCTTATTTATTAGAATTTTACATTATCGATAAAAAAAACTATATGATTTTCTCGGGAAATGACAGAGAAAACTTCATGTTATTAAATAAAGAAGTCTTTCGGAATATATATGGCCATGTCCTCAACGCCGATACCTTTGAATGAAGGATACTAAAAAATGAAGAATTAGACAACTTATAACTTAGCCCAGGTTTAATAGGTAAGATAAAACCAGGCAACTTGGGGTGGTTAGGATCTTGAAATTAATGAACAACAAAAAAAAAACATAATAAAAGTATACAGTTAAACACAGAAATCCAGGAGACATATAATCCAACCGAAATTTTAATAGCGAGGTAGCATGGTGAGAGACTTGAAAGTCTGGAGTGTCACCCAGGGAAGTAAACTTGAAGGAGATATTGTTAAAGAGCCTAAAGGAGAGTGGTATAAACATTTTTCATTTACGGAAACCGACAGTTTTTCCTTTTCACCCCACACTGTATCTAGACACTTATTAAACTCTTTTACAGTTCGAATCTACAGTGGATAGAAAATGGATAAAGGATGTCGTAGTAAAAGTCCTCTAGGAAACTACTTCTTTATAGATGTCGCACTGAAGTGGGAAAACACAACTTCTTCACTGACAGTAGGTTGAACAGAAAAGAGAAAAATATTTTTAAAATCCAGCCAAAAATAACGGATATCATTTTTTTTTTCAATATGATGATACGCTGAGATGTATTGTTTTTGCTGCTTTTCTAGTCTCTTATTTCTTTTCAGCATCTACAGTATTTTTCCGTTTCAATCTTGTAATTTCGATCCATAATAATAAGCCTGTTATGCTTTAAATTAAAACTTTGTCTTGCAAAAACAATCAAAAACTTATATTTTAAGGTTATTTTTAACAAAATAACGATTTTCAATCCGTTTCCGAAATGAAACTTGAAGTATTTAACCCTTCTTTCCCTGTGATGTGTAACTGGTACACATTGCTTCTAAAACCCTTAAAATCTCATTAAATATAATAAATACTGGGTTCAGATTTTAGGTATATCGTAATACATTTACGCATTGAATGAAAAAATAATATTAATAATAATAAGCACTTATCGGTCACATCAGAGATATTTTGTGAAAATCGGGAATAAACTCACCAATACAATCATACGTGTGTCAGTGTGTGACGTAGGTATATTTATTCTAAAAAAACCGCTTTGGGTGAGGAAGTGACGCTTTCACGTCTCACTATCACTCTACTTTGGTATATGGGAACGCAAGAAATAGAATGTCAGTTAGCTCGCTTCTTTTGCTTCAGTAGCTCACGGGCATCCATTTGAGGTGGTCCCTTCGCCCGTTTTGTGAACGTCAGCCGATGTTTTTTTCATATTTTCAGCAATTAAATTTCAATTATTATCACTTTTGACTTCAAATTTAATTAATTTAAGCGATTGGCTATGAATATTATTATTTTTCCGATTTTAAATCGCTCATTTTTACATGTAATATATATTGAATACACATCACCGAAACGGGCGGATATATTGAATACACATCACCGAATACACAACACCGGTCTTGTAATGATATTATTTCATGTCTTGTAATGATATTAAGAAGTGACAGCTGTCAAATAATATTTGAAGTATAAAAATTATCTATGATTTTACTTAAATAATGACTATTAAACCGCAACTATGACAACACCTTATCTTTCATACGGACGTTCGTTCAACTGATTGTATATTGTTTAATAATGAAATAGTGGTTCACGGGACAAATCTTCAAAGGGCTATTTTTCTCTATACTCGTTAAATGGCGAATTGACGAATCAGACAAATTCAATTTATTCAGAGAGTTTTTCCAAATTTAAATGAATTTTGATATAAACGCTTTTCAAAGTGAGTTAATATTTACAATAAAATATATATTCGTATTTTTATGTTACATTTCCTGTTTATGAATATACATTTGGAATAATCCCTTGTTCACGCTGAAAATGAGATTTACTTCGGTGAAAATTTAACCAATTTACTTAATTGGAATCTAAAAATAATTTTCAAATTCCGCCACGCCTCGCATGTCTCTCTATTGGACATCCGTTGCGGATCTCGCATTCTTTCAATTTTTCCTTCTCGCATTTATCATCGTCAATGCTGTCGAGTATATGACTTATGTCTAGACAGACTAATATTTGCCTATGGCAACTCTCAGGGATTTTCATCATCAATGCAAAGTTTTATTCAAAAAAACATTTTTTTGAACAGTATTCACAAATCATTTAAATTTTTAGAGGAAGACTTTAAGACTTTCAAAATAGAGGATCAGATTAAACTTTGACATATTGGATAAAAAATATTACTATTAATATACGTGCATTCTAACAAACCATATCCTATTTGAGAAAGCAATAGAAGACAATATCCACATATTTCTATGCTAACACATAGCTTTTATCTATTTTATATACACATATCTTATCACATGCTGTTTTGTTTCTAGTAAATCTTATCACACATGCTGCTTTGATTCTAGTAAATCTTATCACACATGCTGTTTTGTTTCTAGTAAATCTTATCACACATGCTGCTTTGTTTCTAGTAAATCTTATCACACATGCTGTTTTGTTTCTAGTAAATCTTATCACACATGCTGCTGTGTTTTTAGTAAATCTTATCACACACGCTGTTTTGTTTCTAGTAAATCTTATCACACATGCTGTTTTGTTTCTAGTAAATCTTATCACACATGCTGTTTTGTTTCTAGTAAATCTTATCACACATGCTGTTTTGTTTCCAGTAAATATTATCACACATGCTGTTTTGTTTCTTGTAAATCTTATCACACATGCTGTTTAGTTTCTAGTAAATCTTATCACACATGCTGTTTTGTTTCCAGTAAATATTATCATACATGCTGTTTTGTTTCTTGTAAACCTTATCACCCATGCTGTTTAGTTTCTGGTCAATCTTATCACACATGCTGTTTTGTTTCTAGTAAATCTCATCACACATGCTGTTTGTTTCTCACACTTTTTACTTTTTCCTTTATTAAAATGTCTCCAACTATCTGCCTCAGAGTTTTTGGGTTTACTTATCTTCGTTCTCTATTAATTTAAGATATATTTAGCCCTACTTTTGGGTACTTATGGCAATATTTTTTTTGTTAAAAGTTGTTAAACCTCACTAGTGGCTGCAATTTGGACATATCGGATTTTTTATATGTCAATTTCGCGGCTGTAAGTCAACGCGGCTGTAGATCAGAATATGAGTTTAGTGGGACGGCTGATACGACAATGTACCGTTTGTCTTGTTTTTTAAGGTATTTTAATCTTGTTTTATAAGTTTTTTGCAACATTTTCTCTTAACGTGATCTTACCTCTTCAATATTTTTTTTCTTATTTATATTAAGAACATGACGACCTCCGTGACCTAGCTGGTAAGAGGCCTGTCTCCCAGCCCGGAGATTGCGGGTTCAAATCCCGCTGGAGCCCAGATAAAAAAAAAGATTCCAGTCTGGTTTTTACTTAAGGTCACTTAAATATCTTTCTGGTTGGTCGAAAGAGATTGTCACATGACAATAAGTTCGCCAGGCTGTAGTGTATACAGAGAAAGTATAATATAAAACAACACGTCTCCAACGAGCAGTTATCGTTTTTTCAATCAATCCTAACTTTATCACGTATTGTTAACCCAGATGTATTAAACAATGTGTATGCAGTTATTTTGCTTTAAGCACTCAATTTTAATGTTTGTTTGCACATGTTTGTTCTCATACTTTAAACAAGACATTAACTTAAAACTAAGAATTATATTTTTTTAGAATTTGTTATATATATTCATGCTATTATATTGCGATATATTATGAGTGTTGGCGGTCGTAGCCTAACGGTTAGCATTCATGCTAACCAAGCGGGCCCTCCAGGATCGGTTCCAGCCGGATTCACTTTCGGACCGATTTTACTCTTTTTTACGTATTTATTTTTTAAGTTAGACCATTTTTCTTCAGTAATTTTATATATAAATAAATGTTTTACTTTAGCTCATGTGCTGAATAACCAAATGGCGCTCTTTTAAGTACCATTAGTGTGTCTTAATCTCCTTTATTTTCTTTTGAACTAATTAAAAAGTGTTCTTAAAGTTATTGTAATGGTCGGGTAACAGACAATATTCCCTGCAGCAAGAAGCCATTCAAAAAATTAATTCAACTTTTAAAATATACCAAATGAAACCGTAAACAAACATTTTGTACAAAGGGATGAATGTTTTACTATGCGGGAAGCCCCAACTACTATTTTTTTTTGTTATTTAAGAATATCAACCGACTGTTATAAAAAATAATTAAATATTATATCTGTTATTTTTAGATTCCAGCATGAACGCGTTTTCGAAAAAAACTTTTATTTACAATAATGTGTAATAAATACTAAAATATCTTAGAATTTATTGTTTTCTTTTATTCTCCTAATGTATTGAAATTTTCTTAAAACGTTTTCAAACCGAATGATGAAAAAGTATTTCATAATTAATGTAACACAAAAAATTTGTGGTTTTAACAATTCAAACTTTGAGCAGAAAATTATAGATTACTTCAAAGTAATTTTTCTCTGTGAACTTGTGCATGACCGCGCGGTTTTGCACTGGACTTCCGTGTGGAAGGTCGCAGGTTTGAACCGAGGATTGTGATATTCCCCGCGAATAACACATGCATTTTTTCCACCTTGTATACCCACGACTTCGGTCATATAAATTATTTAAAAAAATATTTTTTTTACTACATATTGTAATTTTTTTATGAACTGTCATCAATATTCATAGTATTAAAAAGATATTCATAGTATTAAAAAACTACCCAGGAGTTAAATTGAAGTTCCTCAATGTTAAAGCAAATTAGATTGACTGATACCTCGGCTTCTAGCTACGTGATATGATACAAAGCCTTGATAGACTGCAAAAACTACCCAAGAGTTAAATTGAAGTTCCTCAATGTTAAAGCAAATTGGATTGACTGATACCTCGGCTTCTAGCTACGTGATATGATGCAAAGCCTTGATAGACTGCAAAAACTACCCAAGAGTTAAATTGAAGTTCCTCAATGTTAAAGCGAATTGGATTGACTGATACCTCGGCTTCTAGCTACGTGATATGATGCAAAGCCTTGATAGACTGCAAAAACTACCCAAGAGTTAAATTGAAGTTCCTCAATGTTAAAGCAAATTGGATTGACTGATACCTCGGCTTCTAGCTACGTGATATGATGCAAAGCCTTGATAGACTGCAAAAACTACCCAAGAGTTAAATTGAAGTTCCTCAATGTTAAAGCAAATTGGATTGACGGATACCTCGGCTTCTAGCTACGTGATATGATACAAAGCCTTGATAGACTGCAAAAACTACCCAAGAGTTAAATTGAAGTTCCTCAATGTTAAAGCAAATTGGATTGACTGATACCTCGGCTTCTAGCTACGTGATATGATACAAAGCCTTGATAGACTGCAAAAACTACCCAAGAGTTAAATTGAAGTTCCTCAATGTTAAAGCAAATTGGATTGACTGATACCTCGGCTTCTAGCTACGTGATATGATACTCTTTGCTTCCAAAATTTTTCGAAACTGTACTGTGCAACCAATTGACCCACCAAGTGTCAACAAGACTTATTGGAAACCAGCATGGATTTTTGCCAAAACGATCGACTGTTACCAACCTTCTCTCTCTCACACAACAGATTGCGTCAAACTTAGACGAACTTTCACAAACGGACGTAATATATACAGACTTTCAGAAAGCTTTCGACAAAGTTGATCACGATATATTACTTAAGAAAATGCACAAACTTGGCTTCAGCGATAATCTAATTGGATTATTTGCATCATACCTAAAAGAAAGATCTCAATACGTAACAATCCGTAACAAGTCTTCTGTGGAATTTATCGCAAATCTGGTATACCACAAGGATCCAATTTAGGTCCCCTACTATTCCTCATATTAATAGACGACATTCAGAATTCCATAAGTCACTCGACATGTTTATTGTTCGCTGACGACTTGAAAATATTCAAAAAGATCAATTCACCTCACGACTGTGCACAGTTACAACAGGACCTAGACTCCCTAGTCTCCTGGAGTGAGCAAAATCATCTTCTGTTCAACATTAACAAATGTGTCTGTGTATCTTATAGTCGATCGTTTTCACCAATCCACCATCAGTATACTATACAGGGAGTGGCACTAAACAGAGTTTCTGAATTCAAGGATTTGGGCGTAACCTTCGATGTCGGACTCACGTTCGTTAACCATGTCTCACGTTTGATATCGGACTGTTACAAACTACTCGGTTTTGTAATGAGAATATCAAGAGAATTTAACAGCACCGATATCCTCCGAAACTTATATAATTATCTAATTAGAACCAAATTAGAATATGCATCTACGGTTTGGCTCCTCACCAGCTCAAATATAAAAACAATATAGAACAAATACAAAAAAAATTCCTCAGATATCGATGGTACAGAACAAAGGGCGATTATCCAAAATATGCTCACCATGCCGAACTTCTCACGGTGTGTAACTATAGAAGCCTTGAAACAAGAAGGCAAGAATCCATTGCGATATTCCTAATAAAGGTTTTCCAAGGTTCCTTTAACTGTCCCGCGATTCTAGAAGCACTAAGTTTATATGTACCCAATAAATATATCCGTGCAAGGAATCACCCTCTATTCTACATACCAACTTACAGGACGAATATCATGGCTAAACACTCAGTCACGCGTGGTATAGAGATATTGAACCAACTGAATGACACGGTTGATATATTCTCGGTACCGTCTAGCAGTATGAGAAGAATCCTGGCTGATATTAATCCTAACGAATAAGCTAACGCTAGAAGCAAACCCTCTTTGTGTAACAGGAGAAATCCGTGCAAAGTGGATAAAAAAAAAAAAAAAAAAAAATACAAAGCCTTGATAGACTGCAAAAACTACCCAAGAGTTAAATTGAAGTTCCTCAATGTTTAAGCAAATTGGATTGACTGATACCTCGGCTTCTAGCTACGTGATATGATACAAAGCCTTGATAGTCTGCAAAAGCTAAACGCATCTTCCTGAAGAGAGAAAAAACATAGGTTCTAAAACTCCTTGCATAAATACTGATTGTAAGGATTTTGGCGTCACATTTTAATCTGCTGTTACAAAAATATGCAAATCATTGCAATATGGTTGTGCTTGTTACAAATGCAAATCTGATTAAATGAACTTACCAAATTAATAATAAATTTTTGGCTTAATTATTTTATTATTAAGTATCAGATCGACGAGGTTTTGGAGTAAGAAAAAAAAAATTAGAATCGAATTATAAGGTTTAAGAATTCGAGCGTTTCGAGGTTTGCGATAATCTATTATACGTTTAAACAAACTTGGAAATTACTCAGATAATATTAAATTTTTCATATTATATATGATATATAAATCTTGTTTCTGTTGTCCGTTAGAAACGTCCAAACCGCTATACATAGCTGAAATATAACTTATTTCTGACTTCAAATGGATTCCAGTTAACACATCAATATCTACAGCTTTCGTTTTCGAATTGTCCTTTTTAACTTCACATAAGCTGAAACGAATATTATTGACTTAGAAACAAGAAAATCGTTAGGTTAACTCAGAAGCCTTTGAAGAAGTCAGACGGAGCGGTTGTATAGTAATGTATTACACTTTTGCTGTATAAAGTTTAATCTGATGAACTTACTGTCATGTAGTGATGTCTTACAACCAACTAGAAATATGTTTAATAGGTCTTAAGTTAAAACCAGAGATTCGAACTTGTAAACAGTCTACGTGTTCAACCAGGCTGAAAATCATCTGGTGTCTCCGTGGCTGGTCTCGCCCTATATTGGTGGGGTGTATCTTGGCCGGGTGGATGTTATTAGATGAGCCCAGACCTTTTGATAGCTTCTGTTTTTTAATGTATTCTCTTTTTAATGTGTTCTTGAAATGTGTCTAAATGTATTATGTACATACTATGTTGCTATTAATAAACCAGTATTTATTTATTTAACCGTTACAATACAGGTAGCTTACCAACAAGGCTACGAAGATCATCTTACCAACAAAATTAGTATGTTTTGTTAGGAGAGAGTAAAACTGGGCAAGATGAAGGCGAAAAAGTTAGTCACAGATTGAGAAACGGGAGGATAATAATGGCGTGACTTCAACCCTGACAAAAAGGTGAAAAAGTGGGCAGTGATGATGATGCTCTCCAAATATTCTTACAACGATAAAAGCTTATCTATCCTGACCATTTCTCAAAATGACATAAACCGATTATCAAAGAATAAAGGATTTAATAATTCTATATCTGATGAAATATTGTACAATAGCTTCAACTTAGCGTTCATTTCTTGCTGTAAGAGGATTTTGAAGGGGAAAAGAAAAAAAAAACGGAATTGTCACGATTTTACGCTCTGTCACTACCGGAGTACGTATATATCTTTGTATTCATCTCCCGACAATTGGCACATTTCCAGAATACTCTTGCTGTATGTTTTTGTATCTGGAGTACTCTAAAAACACAACGAGATGAGAAAACACAATTTGACTATAGTATCGGAAGACTAAAATTTATTCATAGAGAGAACTTTAACTTAACGTAAACTAAGGAATATGTATAATTCATTGGAAAATAAAAAGGATAAATATATTTTCATCGAAGTGGTTATTTGCATGATGTTTTTTTGTAACTATCGTATTTCTCACTATTATCGTCCTAATTTGAAAGGTAATAAATTTAAAATGTAGAATTTTATTCTTATATATAATATATAAAAGTGGACCAGTTGGGAGGAAGCTTGGTTTTCATCCGTTAGCTTAGAGTAGAATCATGGACCCTCAAACTTGGTAGTATGAATCGACTGGAAGCATTCGAAATGTGGATACACCGGAGAATGCTACGGATACCCTGGACGGATATGGTCAGCAACACAAGGGTTCTTCAAAGAGCCAAAGTTGATAAAGAGTTGCTGACTAATATTAAAATCCGAAAAGTGTCCTATTTGGGTCATGTACTTAGAGTAGTAAAGTACAAATTACTGCACCTGATCATCCAAGGCAAAATAGAGAGTCGAAGAGGTGTTGGCAGGAGGCAAATCTCCTGGCTCCGCAATATACGTGATTGGACTGGTATAAGGGGCGTTGGGGATCTTTTTCAAACTGCAGGGGACAAAAATGCCTACTCTCAGGTGATAGTCAACGTTGGGGGGGACCTGACATGACACTAGGAAGAAGAAACTTAGAGTTTGATTCGAAAAAAAAAAAACAAAGCTGTAAACAGAATTTATCAAGTACTCGTAATAACACTAACACGCGCTAAATGTGTGCGACTGTTTTGTCTCTTCACAAACTAAGTAGTATTGCCAATATACTCAATGATGATTCACAAGTTCCTGATCAGAAGACAATGTTATCTCCTGACTTACGATCTTCAATTTGTTGGAATCACCGGTTCAAATTTGTTAAATGGGGCCATATGAATAAATTAATCGAAATATGAAATCGGAAAACGTTTTTCTTTCACGCAGAATTAAGATGTTAATTATTATTTATTCATCGTTTTCATTCTGATAGTATCAATTTTAAGATTACGTTTTTCACACATTGATTACGACGATGATTATTAATTATATTGTATGATTAAAAAAAACTTTATTTGGTTATAAATTTTAACTTAAACTATGGTTACTTAATTAAATGTAAAAAATAACTTCTTAACCTATTAGGAAAATTTGTATGCAAAATGTATTCAATTAAAATTCTGTTTTCACATATTTGAAGACACTTAGCAGCGCATTGAACTTATTTCTTTGAATTGATTTTTTTAGATAAAAAAAATATGATAATTACACATTTTACGTTACATATTAAATATTAAAGTATGCTCAACTGGTACTTAAAATTAATAAAATAACGTGTTAAGCGGTTTGGATATTTCTACATGTTCATTTTGTGCAATAAAATAACGTGTTAAGCGGTTTGGATATTTCTACATGTTCATTTTGTGCAATAAAATAACGTGTTAAGCGGTTTGGATATTTCTACATGTTCATTTTGTGCAATAAAATAACGTGTTAAGCGGTTTGGATATTTCTACATGTTCATTTTGTGCAATAATTTTTACTAGTTGCAGCCCGTAAAATATTCACGGAAGTAAAACAAATTCTACATTTATGAAAATATATATTCATAAGTATAGAATTTATTTATATACGAGTATATATCATTTATACATCGTCCCCGTTTACACTGGTTCAAAAATTGTTAGCTAGGTATTTGAAATTCGTTACGTATAATTTTTTTATCACGGACCCACCGAGATTCAAATTTCGAAGTATTCCTCTCTCGCTCTCTTGTATTCAAAATTCGATTCTCGTATTCTTTCTTCTACGACAACCATCGTATGGGTTTTGGCCTATTTATACTATGATTATTTTTATTTAAACGGATGAGTTTATTGCCATGTGACAATCTCTTCCACCAATCATATAGATGTTTTGATAAGGCCCTAAGTGAAAACCAGACTGGAATCCCATTTTAAAAAATGGGTTCCAGTGGGGATCCAAACCGCAACCTCCTGATCGGCAGACAAGCGTCTTACCAGCAGGCCACGGAGGTCGTTATTTGTGTATAGATAATTTCACATTTAAGTTTATTAATCAGTTTTCGTCAGAATACTTTTAAAAGGATTATTTTTGAAAAGTTTAACTTTTCCCATAAGTGCTAAAAAAATAATATTCAATAAAAACTGACGTTATTCGAATGATTACATTTATTCCCAAGACGCGTGTTTTTACCTCATTTTCTTTTCACATGTTTGGTAAAAAGTGTATGTAGTATATTGATCTAAAGGAAAAATTTTATGAGATTTCGTTTGTTTATTTTGTTTGTTTGCTTTGTTTTGTTGTGATCAACGATTATTTTTTGCTCACTATTTCTCTATAATAATACAAAAATCATTGATTTGTATAATTTTAGTAATTAATGAAAAATTACGACTTCACTTTTTTAAACCTGAAAAGACAAGATAAGGTTTTTAATGTCAATAGACACACTATAATATACATAAATGCAGGTTATATGAAACAGAATGTGTTGATGAAATTGTTAACAACATTTTGGATTATTAATCATGATTTCCATGTAAGTAGAGTTAAAATTTTAAATACGCCATAAAAACTATATAAAACAACGGATTTAGAAACATTAGGAGCACATAAAGTCATCAACATGATAATACAGTAATGAATTACCAGTGAATGTAAAGACCTTTCCCTCTCGATATTTTTTTCCCTTTAATTCAATGGTCCACACATATGGGACTTCACATAAAACATGACACAAATTGGACCTAAGTATTACTCTTTTACTAAGAGAGGTTCAAGATAGGAGTGTAGGGAGTATGAATGTTATTAGTGCAATGAGAGTGTTTAAATTCATTATAATTACAACAAAGAAATCTATAAAGTCAAAGCCGAAACCTTTGATATCAAAAAATCTTTTGAATAATTCTCTTTTAGAATAGTTTATAGCTAAAAAATATACGTTTTCTCAAAATATGACCTAAATTTCTACATTATTTAGTTATTATATTCAAAATATTGAAATTAGACTTTGAGCTTGTAAGTAAAATTTTCGGAGTCAAATTTATCTAAAGAGACGCTTAAATTCTAAGATGGAACTGAGAATTATCTTGTTTAATTACAACTTATTTTACACAAACTTTGTTCACTGATAATTAATTCGCCAAATTCTTGTTCGCAAAATGAGAGCTGCTTCTTTAACGATAACGAATAGAAAGCTGGCAACGTCCATAGCTAATGATCCCAAAAGTTCTTATTCCGTGAACCATTCCACAATATTAATTATTTTTTAAGAAAAAATCATTATTTTTTTTAACTTAAAAATAAAAAAAATATTAAAAAAAGACAAATGACCTCCGTGGTCTATTGGTAAGACGCTTGTATGCTGATTCGGAGGTTACGGGTTCGATTCCTGCAGGAACCCAGATTTAAAAAAAAAACGTCGTTCCAGTCTGATTGCCCATGTTAAAAAAATTAAAAGTGTTTGAACATTACTTGATAAATGCAAAAATTATATAAAAGTAAACCTAAAAGAATTTAAATATTCCTTGACAAATTCATTTAAAAAACCTTACGAGTAAAATAAGTACAAATACCATCCCGTCATTCGATATAGAAAGGGAGGAGAAAGTATCATATAGAAGAGGAGAGAGATGTGTGTGCAGTCGCGAAGCACTTATTTTTTTCTCGTCTACACCCATAAATCTTTTCAAACAACTCGCTTTCAAACAATACGCTTTTTCTGACTTAACACCTTCTTTAAAAATATATTTTATCTGATCGAAACATTCTTTACTTGGTCTTTCTCTATTTATTCCTGCATTCTACATGCCCAAACCGTTTCAGAATGTTTTTTTTATCTTACTTAATAAATCAGCTGTAAGTTCATGTTCATCTCTAATTACTACATTTCATTTTCTGTCATACTTTGTCACTCAATGTATTCTTCTTAGTACGTGCATTTCTACGTCATTAAAGTCTTCTTTAATGTTCATCTTTCACTTCCATAAATCAAAGTTGGTACTTGAATCTTATTAAGGACTATCATCTTAGCTGATTTTGATACATGGTTAAGTGGCCCGACGACTTTATTTCTCATCGCTAGACGCCATTTAATATGCCTTCTAGCTTTTTATCATTTGAGACAATACTACCAAATAGCAAGATTCCTTAAATTACATTAATCTTGATGAAAATGCTGTATTTATCACAATACTTTAATTATAAATATGTTGTATTTATCACAATAGTTTAATTATAAATATGTGGTATTTATCACAATAATTTAATTATAAATATGTGGTATTTATTACAATAGTTAAATTATAAATGTGTGGTATTTGTCATATTAGTTTCACTAACAATTCATATTTCCGTATTTGAAACATCACGGTGTTCGTCTTGTTAAATTTTCACATTATGTTTGCCTTTTGACCGAAAATGTCTTGATATTACCTAATTTATATAAAAGTTTAACCTTTTTTGTAATTTTAGTATTGAACAGTTTATTTTTCTCAGCATCAATAACATAGATCCCTAACATTTCACTCAAAACTTTGTAAAACAATTGTATGCTTGGCGGGAAGAGATCCCACTTCGCGATAAACCCGCCCTATTGTACACTGAACAATAAAGTTATATTTATAAATAAGTAATATTAAGTTTCCTTGGCCACTCAAGTCTTCTTCGTCTTCTTTGTATGCCGTGTCTTTGCTTCCTGACATTGTCGATCACCCCAGAGAATATATATGTTTTTGGACAGTTTCTCAACTTTCTGGACAGGCGTCTTCTACCGCTTCTGCTCCGACCATCGATTTTGCCCATGCATATTTATTTTACTAAGTGGCATTTGTTTTATCTTAATATATGACCCAGATAGACAATCTTCCAGTATTTTGATAATATTTAAAAGCTCGTTGATTGTACCTCGGGGGTCGAGAAAATATGAAACCATGAAATAATGGTGAGCATTCTCCGATTAATCCGCATTTTGAATGATTCCCAGCTTATTGAGCATTCGATCATTAAACTTATGTTTAAGAACCATTTATCTCATATTATCTTCATTGAGAACCTTTGAATGAATACGTTTCATCACAAATATTAAGAGAGTGACATTATATAAACACAATTAACATATAATAATGCGGAGAGTGATGTTGCAACTCTGAATATTATTTTCATGGAAATACCGTATCAAAGGGATTCCATGAAAAAGTTAAGTTGTGTGTTACACGTAAATTAATTTATATCAAATACGATTAACCTTTCCTTCCCTGTGTTGGGTATCTTCTACACATTGCTTCTAATAACCATCAATATCTCTGTAAATATAATAAATACAAGGTTAAGATTTTAGGTATTCCTCCATAATATATTTACGCATTGATTTAAAAAATAATATTAATAATAATCAGAATTTATCGACTACATCGAGGTGTTTTGTAAAGATCGAAAACAAATTCGCATTTAAACGCGGCGAACGCCTCGTCTTGACGATAGGTGAATAGTATGCGGGAAGCGCGACACTATATTCGCATCTCACTCTTGCATACTAGACTGAATTGCGAGAACCTGAATTGTCTCAACGCCGCAAGCATATGCGTAAGCGCCGGGGTATGCGACTGTATTCCGCGCTGCTAGTAGCTTCTAAGCTGGCAAATAGGTTGGACGTACGCCCGTTCCGTGAGCGGTGCCAGATGGTTTTTTAATGTTTTCAGCAAATAAATCTCAATTATTATAATTTTTAACTTCAATTATAATTAATTAAGGGGATTATCTATGAATGTTCTTATTTTTCCGATTTAAAATCGCAAATTTTTTATTGCGTACTCACTACCCAACACCGTAACACGCGTATTATTTTTATCACCGTAAGGGAAGGGTTAAGTAAGTTACTAATAGCAATTTCTTTGAACCGACCAGTAAAACAAATGTGTGCTCGCGATTACTTCTTGGAAATTTTAATTTTTATAACTGTTAAAAGCCACTCTAAAATACTGGATCAAGGTAGTTATTTTACATTCTTACTACAGAGAATTTCAAGAATAGTTCAAACCTACACTTTTTTTGATTCACTATTTTGAAAACGGGCAAACTTCTTCAAGTTCAAAAATTGTTAATTTTTTTTATTTTACAAAATAAAAAAAAGTTGTTTGACGTAGTGTACTTTAATGTTAACATAACTCGTTTCTGAAGAAAACAAAAACTTTAAGAGGTATTTCACATAATATACAGAAAACAAGAATACTCAATCGGTTTTTTTTATTTCACCTGTTCCGTGTATCCATAAAAAAATTTCATTAAGAAAACTTTCAAAATTTAAAGAGTATTTTAGTGACCGATCGTTCAATCTCACGAAATAATTTTCTGTAACCAAATGTCAGATTGAAACGCCAATTTGCAATGTTTGAATATGTTTGTTGATTTGGTAAATATGATTTTGCACCATTATATCTAATGGTGTTAATGTGCGTGTATTTGCTTTTATCTTTTGTTTGTTTTTTGGTAAAAAAATATTACAAATTTGGGACAGATGTGAATTTTAGTGAGAAAATAAATGGGCTTTGCTTCACCCATTGATAATATTATTTTGCTAATAATGTCGTCTGGCAGATAGTTAAGGTTATGTGTATATACATATATGGATGTTATAGCAATTAATATAAATAAAATAAAATATTGTACATCATTTATTTAATGCAGTTATAAATTTATTTAAACGCTTTAATCATCTTTTTGATACATAAAAACCAAAAAAATAACGAATAGTTATCAGAATTTACATTTTTTACAAAAAACCTACCCAGTATAAGACGAACACAATACATGAAAAAAAAAATAAACCGAAATAATAAATTTATTCCGAAACAACTTATTTACAATTCTTTTGCAAGTAGTAATATCAAACAATACCCACACTGTTTCATACAATACCCAATCTGATATGTGTAATCATTTGTATAAGATCTTCTGGAGTGTTATACCATTTGATTTGGCTGATACATTTCTAAAACGTTGCAGTTTTCAGCTTCAAGGTTTGTTTGTTGTCAACTTCGCCTAAAGTGGATGCTCGTCGTATAAAATTTGTCCTATAACGGAGTCTCAATTGTAACGTAACATAAGCGCATGGGTCCATTTTACCACGGCAGAATGCTGTTTGGGGTGGAATCCGCCGACTCTGTTAATATTAATATGGTATTTGTATATTTATATTGCATCTTTGATTAACATGGCGTGATAACTCTTTTTTTTATTTAAGTGAATATTTTTCGTTATACTAATGAGAAACGATGGCCTGTTTCGATGGGGTTTTGGCCAAAACTAATTTTTCGGGATAAGCGAGTCTACAGGTCTTTCATATTCAACAATTTTGTTGGTTCACCTTTCTCGCTGTTTATTCTTTACATACCTTTTCGCATCCCTGACAATTGGATGTGAAGACGCTGCTTAACTCTAAAGAGTTGGAGTTTTTGAGAGATGCTATAAGGTTGCCACGCTGAACTATATGCCGAAAGATTTTTTGTAACGGATTTGTTGTTACTACATCTTTATGGAATAAAAAAATACTGTATCTGCAAGAAATGTGCAGTGTGATATGCTGAGCTGTTTCCAGACTTTTGAAGTATGCACTGGCAATCTTATATTACGTTGGGAAGTCGGACGTTTTTCATCTGTCTAACAAAGTTCATAAGATGCGTTACTTTAAACTACATATAGTGATCCAACTCAATTCTCGGTTAGGAAGTTTAAGGTTTATAAAACGTAAAAAAATATCTTAATGAGCATCTTTTTTTAAAAATGAACATTGTAATGAAGTCACCATTATATAGAAATGAATTTCGAAAATTATAAAAGAAATATTTTATCCCTAGCATTCAAGATTCCTATGTTTTTATTGACCACTGTGGCAGAGTTCCTAAGATATCTGTCTTGCAGCTTAGAGGTTGCGGGATTGGTTCTTGTTGGTACCAATCCTTTTAAAAAGGATATCAATTTAGTTTTATCTTAAGGCCCCTTTAACATCTTTAGTGTTTTTGAAAGAGATGTCATACCTTTTCCTATTTTTCAGAAACAATAAGATGTACACATTTAAATACATAAATCAATTATAACACATTACCATCTTACCAGGTGTGACGCGCCTGCTCTGTTCAGCCGGCTTCTTAAAGAGGTAAGTACTCTTTAATCTCAGGAGTTCGTAGGGTTATTGGCACTCTGAGTAACTCTTTCTCAATTCTCAGCGGGACAAGGGGCACAATTAAACGAGATATAATTTTAAAAACAAAACAGTTTATTATATTAATGGATTAAATAAAAAAAACTTGAACGTATGTCAAGAAAAAAAAAGTTTAAAGTTCGGTTCCCGAATCAATGGCTCGAAGATTGTGTTGCGAATTTTAACAAGGGGGTTTAGAGGAGCAAATTAGAATTTAAGTAAAGCCAGGGTTTAACGTCCTGTCGAAATCCAGCATTAAAAACAAAGGAATAATATTCACCAAATTGTAGATGTCGTCCTGAAACGTCTGTGATACAGCAGAGAAAGTCAGCGAATGAGTCTGGCAGTATTCCGTGCGACCAGCATTGAAGGAACGTCCGTACAGCGCCAAGTCTCCAAAGGAAAAGGAGGCTGGAAAGGCATCCTCCCCCTAAGCAAGGAAATCCCGAGAGAGAGACGATGATTCTTTTCATCTCTCTCTCACCGATACGAGTGGCGCCATCGTGAACAAAAATTGTACTTCACGATGTTGTCATTGCAAGATCATTCCAGAAAAATGTACCTGGACCCAAAAGGAGACTTTATTAGCCCCCTTTTATTTGAACAAACAATGACAATGGAATTCTTTACAATTCGGCATAGGGTTTTGGATATTTTATTATTCAATCCTCAACCGTTTAGATCTTTTTGTTTAAAAAGCAAAGCGCATGGACAGTCACCAACCGACACCACGTGTTTCATAAAACATTTACATTATCGAGGCCGCATACTATGTAATTTATCTTGAATGCCTTTTAGAGGATTATAACAGTGTTTCTAAATAAAAATATAGTCCTCACAGAGATTATTATGTTGAAATAAGTCCAGTAAAACTTTACAAAACTAAAGTGTAATATAATACAAAAGGGACATAGTGCAATGATGATGATAAATCATTAATTTATGCGCTTAAACGTTGTTACCCTTCAAATTTTTCTTTCATAATATTCTAGCCCTGTCAATCAAGGAGGAAGTATTTCTTTTCTTTTCATATGTAAAAACATATAAATTCCAATGTTTGACGGAAAAAAAATATACACAATAACGCATTGTGATCAAACATGTATTTTTATTCAGATGCCAAAACTCATAAAAATATTGACACAAAACCACTAACGTTTTGAAATATCTTAACAGTTTATTCATAAAAGTAATTTGTTTTCGAAAAAGAATAACATGTGAAAAATATTAAATATTTAGATTGCTGTTTTAAACTGAAACCACAAGGTTTATGCTCTCAATATCAAAGCTGAGAACAAACGATAAAATATTTATTTGTATTTACTTTTTATTTCATCAGCACATCCAGAAAAATTAAATTTTATAAAAAATCTACCTGATTTGAGTAAATTTTATATGTTTTTTGAGATACATTTCTTAGAATATTGTTTCTGTTAAATAAATAAAAAATGTTATTATATATTTCCGGTTGAATAAGAAGACCATCTAAATCGAGAAGGATTGCCTATCCAAATTTGTAGATATTGCATGTATGGTATATGATATATACCACTTTATTGCATACAGTTCCTCTGTGACTTGAATGATGAGACAACAGTCTTCTAGCCCAAGCGTTCGATTCCCGTTAAACCCAGTTATTTTGATAAAAAAATTCTAGTCTGGGTTTATATAAAGACTTATATAGAATATTTCTGGTTGATTAGAAAAAAATTACACATGAAAATTAGCAGTAAAGGCATGTTTAATTTAAAAACCATACAATATCGACAAAATAACCCAAATACCTGATATTCAACCTATAAGGCAAACCCCAGCTCTAATCTACGTAAACCTTTCGTTGGATGGATTTTATATTTTTTTATTACAACAGAGAACTCTTTAATTTTGTGGCATATACCATTAAAACTGAAATAAGTCCTGAAATTAAAAACCGTTTGTCTACTATAACCATTATTACAGACGACTTCCGTCGCCTTAATAGTTCGTAAGACGCCTAGAGCCCGGTAGGGATAGAAAATAGGTGTCTTACTAACTAGTAAGCATGAGGGTTCGATTTCCGTTGAAACCATATTTATTTTAAAGCCGGTTTAAGCCTGATTTTTATTAAGAGCTTATTTTACATATTTATTGTAGGTTGAGAGAGATTTCCACATTGCATAAACATGCCAGGTTGAACAGTATACAGAGAAAACGTATTGAAATGCATTGTTATTATTACAGGATTAGTGATGAAATGATAACAGGTAAATGTGAACTTAAGGTTAATATGACGGCCTGAAAACCATATGAAAGGGAGAAAATCAACTATTTGTGTCATACAATATTTGTTAGTTTCATATAACGTCACTTGATACATTCGCTCAGAAATGGCGTTACTATCAATAATTCACCTAGATAGATCCCTTTGGCATAATAAGGAATATATGAAATGCTATTATTTTAGCACTTAAACCAGTTTTTTTTAAAAGTCATTTGTACCAGTCTGGTTAAAGGCTGTCAAATGGCGGTATTATCGATAATTCACCTAGATCTCTTTGGCACAATAAGGAACATATGCAATGCTATTATTTTAGCACTTAAACCAGTTTTTATTAAAAATATCACTTGTACCAGTCTGGTTTTCAGGCCGTCATATGTTGAATAAGATGAAGAAGAAGACTCTGAGATGGTTTGAATGCATAATAAAAGACTGACAATTCAAATATACAGCGCAAATCTCAATTGAAGGCGTGGTAGAGGAAGAACGATGAAAATGTAGTAGGATTAAGTGTGTGATATTTTGAAAGAAGGACATACGGAGGGAATGTGCATGGATATGGAAGGGTGACGGATGTTTGTCGAGATAGGAAAGTCTTGTGCACGGTGCTCTCTGCCTACCTCAAAAGGAAAACAGCGTGATGTTATGCATGTATGTATCTCAATTTAGTCGTAACTTTTTAAAATTTATATAAGTTAACTTGTCATGTTCTTTCCCTGTACCTTTAAAAAAACGCGTGTATCCACGGCTTTGTTTGTTCGGCCATTTACGACGGCCGGATTATTAGTAGGAATGTTTTATGAGGCGTGCCATTCTTTCATCTTCCCGAATAATTAAAGAACACTAAGAAAGTTGTAAACACGGCGTTATAAATCAAAGCTCCGGCCAGAGACGAAGCAGAACAGCTACGGGGAGAGAAGCACAAATGAATGTACTTTCAGGGAAAATAATATAACGGTCATGTCCGCTTTTCAAATGAGAAACCTGCCCCCTTCAATATTACATGGTGCACTGTGCTACAAAATTTAATTTAAGGATTTAAAAAATATAAACTTGATTCCGTAAGTTGTTTTAATATATAAATGTTAATGATAATTAAAAGTTCAAAATTAATAAAATATTTACTTTAATATACTTTAAATAAATACTCTTGAAAACATAAACATGTCACAATATTTGAAATAAAACATTTTATATGATATAAAGTGTAACGAAAATTTTATTAATGCAATCAAAACGTTTGTTTGAAAAATTGATGAAAAAAGTCAAGTACTCGTACATGTGTGGGAAGAATATGTGGCGTGTCGGTGTATGAATGAATAAAGAATGTGAGCATAAAACTTGTTTTTAAGTAGGTGAAAAAAGAGCACGTTAAAATGATTTCGATGGTTTACGGGGTGAGATACGAAATACTTACTAAACAAATTTATAATGAATGCATAAGAAAAGGTCGTAGTAAAAGATCACGTAGAAAAGCATGGTTGGACCAAGTGAACGAAATTTTTAAAGAAGAAAAAGTAAAGAGTAAGAGAAACAAATATAACTCTAGAAGTTGAATGAATGTGGAGGAAAAATTTCGTAATAGGAATGTTTGACATTATATCTTATCTGCCTACCCCAATATAGAAATCGTATGATGGTAATGTATGTATGAAAATTTTATAAAATTGGGGAAGTAGTGTGATGGTATGCACGTATGAAAATTTAATAAAAAAATATGAACACTTACGATTTCTCATTGATAAGAGTGATCACTCACTTACCGTCCGTCATGATCATAAAATACTCGTCATTTTTTAACTGAGATATTATAAAATAAGAACTGGATTGATGTTATTCAAATATTTCGTAGAACCAAAAACAAATGACATAAATCTATTCTTGGAAACTAAAATCTCTGTTCTATACCACAGTGCGTTTCTAGGCTCGAGGGCGGACTGTTCTCAGAAACAGAACCAGCCGCTATTTCTTTTATAACTTGACTCGCTTTTCAATGCTTGTGTTGTTTAAACATGTTTTATCTTTTTTGAAACTAAGGTAAAATGAAAATATAAATCCTTACATATCCACTTGCAAAAAGGTTTTTCTTATTATAATTATTAAATACGAATGGGAACCAAATAAGAGATCATTGTGTGATGTTATATTATTTTATATATTTTATTTCGGAAGAATACTTATAAACGAAGAGTAGAATTTCTATATTTAATGATGATCAATACTTAATGCTGACCTTTGTTGCTTATTTGGTGAAATACCTGTGTTCCAACCCAAATGTTACGGATTTCAATCGCTGTAGAAACCCAGATTTTTTAATAAAAAAGGATTCCACTTTGGTTTTCACTAAATGCTTCTTTGACGTCTTTCTGATTGGTTGGAAAAGATTGACATCTTGCAATAAACTCACTAGGTTGTGTACTGTATACAACGAAAGTGTAATACAATACAATAAAATATTATATTAAAATTATAATTTATGAAGTCTAATGTATTACTATCACATATTGGAAGTCTACAAAGGTGTCTTTCTAGTTTATGTTCTCTTGGTAAGTTTTCAGCGGTTTATTTACCAATATTCGATCTAAGTCATCACCAATATCTGATATTTACCAATATCCGATCTAAGCCATATCATATTATTTGAATGTGTACTAAATGATACGTTCCTGCTTTTTATGAATATCTACTTTAAACGAAAAACACATTAACAACCAATAAGAAAACGTTCATTAGACACACGTCGCCCTTTACTTGCAGGTGTTTAAAAAAAACATTAAATGATTTATAAATGAGTTCACTGAAAAAAATACATGGGGTGTAATGAATGGAAGAATACGGTATAAAGTGATTAGGAATAAATATGAACTAATGGCTGATGTGTTGAAGAAGTTAAGTAAGATGAAGAAGAGCCTGCTCTGAAGGGGTTTGAGCATGTAGAACAAATTAATGTAGAAAGACTAACAAAACAAATGTATTGTGCAAAGGTGAATAGAAGGAGTGTTAGAAGAAGTTAAAGGAAAGTATAGTGGAATCAAGTAAGTAATATTTTAAATGAAATAAATAAAGAATTCGTGAGAGATGTATGAGATGTATGCTGTATTTCTGACAGATTACATAATTAAGTAATTAAGGATGAAGATGAACTTAAGATTGATGTATTGAGTAAGACGACGAAGACCTCTAGAATATGGTTTGGGCATGTAAAATGAACGAATGAAGAAAGATTTACAAAAAAACATTTAATGCAACTGTGAGTTGGAAGGGTGATAGAGGAAAACCAAGGAAAATGTGGTTGGGCCAAGTAAATATAATTTTGAAAGAAGCAAATGTAAAAGTTAGATAAAACGTCATAGTTGTATAAGAAGGTGTATGGATAAGTGTCAAAAAAGAAAAGTATGTCTCTCTATCTCCTCTGTCTAGCCCAACAAGGTGTGATGGCATGTACATATATAAATATGTATGAATACTATATTTTGCAGGAATTACCTTTGAAAATATTTCTATCAGTATTTTGCTAATTGAAAATGGATTTGACTGCGTAATTTAATAAATAACCTCGGCTTTAGTGGACATTCGATTGTGAGTAACCTTGAGGGAAGTAAAATTTAATATTCAATTAAATTCACCCTAAACGTTCCATGAGGAATAAAGAGGGATGCCCTTAAATATCTCTATATTGGTGGGTCAACAGCCTGGCACCTCACGTCTTTTGAAATCGCTGTCGAATTAGCTGGGTAATAATTTATTTTCAGGACGTAAGGGGATCAACTCAACGGATCTGAGACCTCAGGGAAACCCTAATCACGACTTCTCATGGAGTCTTATTTGCAAAAATCGGCCATTATTTGCGAATACAGACTACTTAAAAAGATTACCTGAAAAGGATATCGTATTCACCTAGCCCTGCGTACCCACGAGAGAGTTTGATGTTTTGTACTTTTTGTAACATTAAAGATAATTGCCTTATACCCCTCGGGATATTAATTCTTGACACATGAGTTGAAATTGATTAAAAAACAAATGATTGTGCTTTTTAATCAATTTCAACTCATGTATTTCGAATGCAGGACGAGCGATATTGAAATCTCGTATTTTGTTAGCTGGTGATTAATAGCAGGCTAAACTTTCGATTATAGCAGGCCTAAATTTTAAAGAATAATTTTCAGAACTAGTTGCAACCCGTGATATATTCACGGAAGTAAAACAAATTCTACATTTTTGAAATAGCGAATGAAGCAAGATCAGCTTAAAGTTTTTTGGGTTCATTAATGTTTAAAGTTTAAAATAAAAAAAGGTACATCTTGATTGATGAATTATTTAATTCTCAAAAATTTCTCTTTTTACACGATGCTTTGTGTATAAACATTACTGTTGTTCAATTTAAATCATTGATAAAGTTTTCCTGGAAGACTTGTTTCAGATATATCGACTTTAATGGTTTTTGCGTTTCCGACATCGTGAAAAAGCCACATATAATTGTCTGCATTCAAAAAAAGAGCATAAGATAAATAAACACAAGTAATTATAAGGTTCAATATACTAGGAAATAAATGAATTATTTAATTAATTACAATACAAAATAAATTGGCATTGGTTCAAAAATTGTTAGCTTTTACACCGGTTCAAAAATTGTTAGCTAGTTATTTAAAATAATTTCAATCTATTTATTTATCACGGACCCACCGAGATTCAAATTTCGAAGTATTCCTCTCTCGCTCTCTTGCATTCAAAATTAAATTCTCGTATTCTTTCTTTGGCAACAACCGTTATACGGGCTTTGGCCTATTTATATTATGATGATTTGTCTTGCGTAGATTTTTTACAGACTACGTGAGTAAGGGGTTAAAAATATTAAAAAAATCAGAATTGAAAATAATATTTGGGAAGGAATTTTCGTTGTTTGACTTAAAAGTAGTTGGAAACATAAATAGAAATTCTAAAAGGATCAGTATTCAATTAAGACAAAATAGCGATATTTAGTCTGTTTATTAAGTTTTATATTTACAGGCAAATTAAAATTAAATTAACTATTTCATCCTTGAAGCAGATATTCAATAAATCTCCAATTGAGAAACGTTTTTTGTTATTAGTGTCAGAAACAACAATAGATCTTTTGAAGCAGATCCACTAACTTAAATATATTAAAGTTCAAGAAATTTTGCTTTACGAAAATTTCTCAAATATACATGGAACAAATTCATTTGATTTTGTTCAAATAAAAATATTTCTTAGTATTTGTTTATGAAAGATTTAACTCAAAAACGTTCCTTGTCATTCAAAAATATTTAAGTCATGTTTGTGAACTTATATTATGTCAGTTAAACTAAATGTCAACATTTAAATCAATTATAATCCATTTTTCTATGGATAAACATATCAGTACTAACACGTTTAACTACCAATCAGGAAGACTCCGGAACAAATCGATAACAGGTAGATTGCCGATAAATGGCCGTCCCGTTGTATTAAGCGGAACGCAAAAAAAATTGCTTATGTAGACCAGTGATAATTTTACAGCTTTCTCAAAATTTTATGAACAATTCCGTGACTGCCTAAACCATATATTTGAAGTTCTACTGTGTGGTTCGAATATAAATAATTCATTTTTAGTGATTTTCTTTCATTAAAATTTCATCTCTTTCTGTAGTATCTGACCTTCTTTTGGTGCCACCGTTATGCTTTTCAGACTCCGGTGTGTCATCGACAGAGGGGCACCTCCTCCCCTAGGGACAGCTTTTTCATGAAAGTTTTCATAGCGTAAGTGAAAGAGGGACAACTGTATGCGTCATGAAAACAATAATTTTAAATGTAATTTTTGCGATTGCGCAAATATTTCATTTGATAAATTTATTAATTGATTGAAAATCCTAACGTAAATGACAAAAACTGACAAATATCTCTGAATAACCATACAATTATATAAAAACGAAATATTCAAATTTGTTTCCTTTCACAAAATTTTCAAATAAATCACTTCGTGCATTTAACTCGTGTGAGTTAATTGAACCAAATAATATGTCATACAGAGCGTTATAATTTGTTTTATTAAACACTGTCTATTCCACATAAAGTGGAATAAACAGTGTTTAATAAAACAAATTATATTGTCTTTATGTTAATTATCAATAATATATCATGCAAAGCATTTTATTAATGTTCCGTAAATTTTTCATTTACAGAATATTACACCCGATTGTTTAAATAAATAAAAACATAGTGTAATTCTTTCCATGTACCTCTCATGTATCCCTGTTTGTTGGTCTTATATTTAAATATGAATCAAAAATATTTTGAATTTTTTCTTTTGATTTTTTGTTTATGCTTTCTTACAAATTAGTGAGATGACATGAAAAAATAAGAGCCAATTTAAAAAAGGCTTTAAATTAACCTCTTAAGACAAGCCATCTTTATACAAACAGATTATAGTCACAGAATATATATATATTTTTAAACAAAAGATTAAAACCGACGTACTCCGTGGTCTAATTGGTAAGACGCCTGTCTCCCAGCCCAGAGGTTGCGGATTCAAATCCTGCTGGAACCATGATTTTTTAAAAAGAATTCCAGTCAGATTTTCACTTAAGGTTACTTTATCAATTTTTCTGGTTGGTTGGAATAGATTGCCACATGGCAATAAGCTCGCTAGGTTGAACTGTATGCAACGAAAGTGTCATATATTATAATACAATAAAACACATGTGAATGGGATTTTTCTTATTAGTTTAACGCTAGTAATATTTTTTTCAATAACTTCTAGAACAACAAAGTTCCTCAAATATTATTACACGAACGAACACCTAAATCTTATAGTAAGAATGTTTGACTCCTACCAGTTGTTCTCGGATTCGATTCTAGATGATACTATAAAAATATTTATTTTATTATTTCACATACAGGCCTTTACATATATATTTTTTTCTTTTTTTTGACTGACTGAAATTACAACAAAGCGAGCAACAATACTAGGAAAGTAAAATAGTGAAATACGATGACAGCTTTAGGCACTCGATAGGTATTAATAATGTTACCTCATAGCTGGCTAAGTGCTACGTTTTTTAACGTCTACTACTAGACTCAATGTATGGAACGCCCGTCTTACACTTTCCACCGGTGCTGTGATAAGTAGATTATCACAGCACCGGTGGAAAGTGTAAGCTGGGTCTAGGTCTTTTGTGAGAGGACGTAAATTATCAGATTACAAACAGACTGAATCAAGGCTTTTTGTTACATATGTTTTTTCTGTTTCCCGACGGGCTGAAGAAGGTGTAAGATTCGATTAAATGAAAAAGTCAAAACATCAACTTATTGAGTCCAATAATTCGTAATTTACTAATTTAACTTTTGAGATATTTGGTGTGATTTTATCGTATTCCTTTAATTGGCTTAAAATTTGTTTATCCATCAAGTGCTTAAATTTGAAAATAATATTTTACCTTCCAGTATATTTCAAGTGGATTACTGAATATCACAATAATATAATTCATGGAGGCTGAACAAAGCTTATCTTATTTTTCAGCTCGCATAATATATTTTTCATTCAAAATATTTTGATATCTCTAAAAAAAGTATATTTTAAAATTTTACAAAAGAAAACAATTTCGCAAAAAATACATACCTTTTCTCGTTTTCGAAAAGTGGCAAGCGAGTATTTGTTCCAGTTTTCGGGAGAATTACATGAATGAATTCGGGAGAATTACGTGAAGTTGTTTCTGCCACCATTTTATGTACCACACCGACTTCCCTGTTCAGCATCTCATGAATGAAGATTGACCTAAAGTATGGGAGAAATCTTCGTATTCTCTGAAACTTGAAAAGTCTTAAGCTTCCAGAAAATATGAGAATCCACACAATACGATGACACAAACATCTTATTCCCCGTTCCACTTGTTTTTGAGAACAGTTTCAAAAACTTTATAATATTTCGTTCTTTAGAAGTTCAACTGAGACTGGAATATTTTCAGAGAGAGGAAAATATATATCTCATGTCTGTCATTAGCATTTCTATCTTTATATGATACTCAACAGTAACAGTTTTATCCAACTTTATAATATATAAAATAACGATCGTGTTCCTATACTCGTATTTATGTGATATTCAACAGTCACGGTTTAATCAAACTTTATAGTGTAAAATATATACTAAGTAATGTTTTCTTTATATGGTATTCAACAGTCACAGTTTTATCCAACTTTATAATATATAAAATAACGATCGTGTTCCTATACTCGTATTTATGTGATATTCGACCGTCACGGTTTAATCAAACGTTATAGTGTAAAATATATACTAAGTCATGTTTCCTTTATATGATATTCAATTGTCATGGTTTCTTTAAACTTGACTGTATTATAATATACACTTAGTGATGTTTTCTTTAAATGATATTCAACCGTCACCGTTTTTATAAACTTAATGTTGTTCTATAATATATACTAAGTGTTGTTTTTTTATATGATATTAAACTACCACGGTTTGATCAAACTTTTGTGAGGACTATATTTTTATTTAGAAACACAGTTATAAATCCTCTAAAAGGCATTTAAGATAAATTACATAGTATGCGGCCTCGATATTGTAAATTCCCGACATATCATGTTTTATGAAACACGTGGTGTCGATTGGTGACTGCCCATGCGCTTTGCTTTGTAAACAAAAATATCAAAATATCATAAAATACTGGAATGTTCTAGGATACTCCTACGTGGTCACCCTCGCAAAGTTATTGTCTTGAAAATATAATAGCAAGATATCTTAAGATCCAAACGGTTGAGAATTGAATAATAAAATATCCAAAACCCCGTCCCGAATTGTAAGGAATTCCATTGTCATTGTTTATTTAAATAAAAGGGTTCTATAATAAAATCTGCTTTGTGTTGAGACACCGATTGCAGTCTGTGACTGCCAGGTATATTTCCTAGAAACATCTTCTCAATGACGACATGGTTCCACGCCTGTACATTCGGGCGGCGCTCGTATTGGTGAGAGAGATGAAAAGAATTGTCGTCTCTCTCTCGGGATTTTCTTGCTTAGGGAGAGGATGCCTCTCCAGCCTCCTTTTCCATTCGAGACTTGGCGCTGGACGGACGTTGCTCCAACGCTGCTGACACGGAATACTACTCGTATTCATAGCTGCATTTCTCTGCTGTATCACAGACGCTTCAGGACGACATCTTCAATTTTGGGTGAATATTGTTCGTTCTATTTAGTGCTGGATTTCAGACAGGACCTTAAGCCCTGGCTTAACTTAAATTCTAATTTGCTATTGTAAACCCCCTTGTTAAAATTCACAACACAATCTTCGAGCCATTGATTCGGGAACCGAACTTAAAATTTTTTTTTCTTGACATACGTTCAAGTTTTTTTTATTTAATCCATTTATATAATAAACTGTTTTGTTTTTAAAATTATATCTCGTTTAATTGTGCCCCTTGTCCCGCTGAGAATTGAGAAAGAGTTACTCAGAGTGTCAATAACCCTACGAACTCCTGAGATTAAAGAGTACTTGCCTCTTTAAGAAGCCGGCTGAACAGAGCAGGCGTCACACCTGGTAAGATTGGGATTTGGTAAACTTGATTTACGTAAACAAATGTGTACATCTTATTGTTTTTAAAAAATAGGAAAAGGTCTGACACTTTATAGTATATAATATATTGTTAGTGTTGCTAACGTTATATAATATTCAACAGTTTCGGTTTTATCAAACTTTACAGTATATAATAAATTGTAAGTGCTGCGAACTTTATATAATATTCAAAAGTTCCGGTTTTATCAAACGTTATCGT
>OX463839.1:49228851-49339622 GCA_949825065.1 Odontocerum albicorne
TTCGTGCAATAATCTCACAGTTCAGAATAGATTTTTGGACCTTATTGGTATATAAAGGAAATATATTCATATTAAATGTGTTGTTGAAAAACACTATAATCAGCAATATTCTTAGGTTAAAAATAAATACATGCATACCATCAAACCATATCCCTTTTCAGACTTTTTACCCTTTAATTAATTAAGTTGGATTACTAAAAGCCTGGATGTTACAATGTATGACTCTTACTCCGGTAGCTCAGTATAGGTAAAACAAGGCTCAATAAGATCTCAAGATGTCGTGGGAAGAGGTAGGCATTCGTCAGTGCTTGGGTAGGTATAAATACATAATGAAACACATATTTGCTGTTAATTGGTTATATATTTAATCCTGACGAGCTGATACTCCGTCAGGAAATTCAAATGGGCAGATTTCTCTCTGCTACTCCGCTAACCTTTCAGATGGACAGGCAGTCGAAGTAATTTATTATCACACAACAGTCCGTTGCGGAAATGTGTCAATTCTCAAAGATTAGATCTCGCCAATCTCTAGAATACTCAAATATCACCATAAAATGACAAGCAAAAGAGGATAAATAAGGTTGATCTTACTCCAATACAGGACAAAATGTATTATCCCAGATCCGCTTCAAGTGTATGACCAGGTCGACTCGTATATGGCCCTCTGACCTTATACTGTTACTACAGGGCCGCTGATGTGAAGAAATTCCCTCAGTGGTTGGCGACCGCCAATTCGTGCCGTAATACACCCACACGACTCAGTTCCTCGGGAATTTACCGGACAAATTGTATCAAATAAGAATGAACAATCAAATGTGAGAAAAGCTTGTTCAAGTTCGCGAACAGCGTCAAGACGAGAATGATGTTGACTTGATAACTTCGTGGCGAGAATGAGGTCGGAAGATCGCGGTCCCTTAATTTAAGGGATCTCAGCCTAGCGCCGCCATTTTGGAACTCTATAGAAAGTCCCTCGCGACCGTTAAAAAAATCATAAATCTTTTCGTTATTTTGCCAATGAATAGTCTATTTAAACTTTCACAGCGTAATTAAGTCGAGAATCCTTTTTGTATAACATCCGGTGAAACTTATTGTTTAAGAGACAATACTGGACCCTTCTTTTTTTAATGTATCTCGAGTGAATTGTTATTCTCAGCCGTTGTTTTCAATATTTAACTATGTCCGTAATAAATTAAGCGCGACGTATTTCTTTAGAAAGGAGAAGAGAAATTTTTTGACCCCTTTTTTTCTCTCTCGCATGACAATCGCGGTCATAAAAGCGCCTTCGCCCTCGAAATATATCTTGCGCAAAGTTTTATTTTCTTTTCTTAGTAACAATAGTTATCTGTGACTGCAATAAAACAGATCGCAGACGGAACACTAATTACCGATCCTCATAAAGTGTCGTGTATTTCTATACAAATGGGAAGACAAGCCAGCCACTCGAGGCAGTTAAGTTTGAAACAATAGGAAGCAATCCTTCTCGAAAATGACGCAAGATCTCCCTTTGACTGCTCTGGTTCACTATTTTTAATGGTTATTTTTTAACTACAATAAACTAATTGGTCGGCCGTACCCAAGTCCTGACACTCCATTTTATGTTACCGAAGAAAAAAAAAAAAAAAAAAAAAAAAATAATAATAATTCAAGTACTGATTACGGCCCTGTGTCAATTGGTCATACACCTGCTTGCCGAAACAAGGATTAGATACTATGCTAAAGGGCATGACGTTACTGGGTCATGCCGGATACGCTCGTGGACGATTTAATAAGCCCCTGCATTTGCGAAAAGAGTAGGAAACCACGAAAAACTAACTCTCAGGGCTTCCCTATCTAAGAACACCTGGAAACAGTTAAACATTTTATAGAGCAAGGCACAATACAGGAGAACATCAATTATCGCCTTCCCCTCAACATGGTTACACATAATAAGTCTTATTATTATTTTTACAAAAAAAAGAAACATACAACATTTAGGATAACAAGACAAAACAGTCACAAGAGTAATGTTCAAGAACAGATACTATCGCCTTCTCTTCAGCATGGTTACACATAATAATTCTTATTAATTTACAATAGAAAAATGTACAAACATTTAAGATTACAAAGGCAACACACTCACAAGAGTAATGCCCAAAAACAGATCAAGTTACTTAATAGTAATTATGTTAGTTCACAACGGCTTCCCCAGAACCGGATCCGATAGTCTGCACTTTTTAGGGGCACTGATTTAGTTTCTTAACCTAATCACTTAAATTAAGGAAGCAAGGTGAGTTTCCTCCCGCTTGTCTGGTGATCCTTGATATTGCAAGATACAAGTCTGGCGATATATCAATAATGAGACTATATAAGACACATTTAACATACGATTTTCCATTACACGGCCCTGAGACACCACTCATAGGGGCGACATCTGACTATAGGCTTCTCCAGGTCTAAAAACTGACAAGAAACAGTTACACTTGGTTATACAATACAGCAAATATGTGTTTATAATATCATCACCTCGGGGATCGTCATCCCTTTAGTGCCAATTCTCGTGCTAGCCAGAGTCGTCAGTGCAACGCCCACACACATCACGGACGGTGCCAAAACTCGCATGATCCATAAAATACCATGGTTATCCGGGCACCGACGGTGCCATGAGCGTCCACCTAGACCGGGAGCATATGCCAATTTGGGTTCATGACGCCCATGGTTGGAGTCACACTCAACAACCCCCACTGGATGTATATAGGCCATCCGTAAGCCTCCACTGGATGTATATAGGCCATCCGTAAGCCCCCTACTGGATGTATATAGGCCATCCGTAAGCCTTTCGCTGATTGGTTGGAGCCTACTCCACAACCGTTGTCACCAGTGCGACACCCGCGGACCCAAATGGCGGAGCCAAGTTGTACATGTTGTCCACGCACAAAACTACGGTCGTCCTTGTCCCAATGGTGCCCACGAGCGCCCACCTAAGTCGTCGGTGCGACGGCCGCAGAACCAACGGGCGGACCCAAGATACGCATGATGTCCCCACACCATGCTACCTACGTCCGGGTACCGATGGCGCCACGGACGCCTGCCCACCTGGACCGGACTGACAATAAAACCTTTGTCACCAGTGTGACGCCTGCGGACCCAAAGGGCGGAGTCCATACACACTACTATGGAGGTCCTGGTACCAATGGTGCCGCGAGCGCCCACCTCTGTCGTCGGTGCGACGGCCGCAGAACCAACGGGCGGAGCCAAGATGTGCATGACGTAGTCATATCATACTATGCACCTCCGTGTACCGATGGCGTCGCGGACGCCTGCCCACCTAGACCGGACTGACAGTTACAATAAAAAAAAATATACAAAACAACAAAAAAAAAATCATTGGCCGAAGCCTCACAATTAAAGGATATCCCATCGAAAGCCCCCCCCACCAAAGCACGCACCAAATCCCTTTCATTCATACTTCCCAGCAGCACTTCCCAAACCCCTGTAGCAACCCCACTCATTCCCTATCATGGAGCTGCCTTCCATTCAACCTATACGACCTCGTGCCAGGTGAGCGACCCTTGACAGAACAGGATAAGGAATTGGTAAGGATGTATCCAATGTGACATCATGAGGAGGTGAGCGTCGACGCTCTATCAAAAGACGTGCATACAAACGCTATGCTATCAGCAAAAATTCACCACTCATTGTCCAGCACATGGTCTATTGAGCGCCACCATATTTTTTTTCTTGGAACATGGAAACCTAATTTGGTAAAACTGAATTACCACAAGTGCCACGGCAGCTCTCGCGTCAATTCACCGTAGTGGAGCCCTTATTCCACCTTGGCGATGTCTTTGACGTGAAATTTACCTGCCACTTTCCCCTTCAGGTCAGACAGTTCATATATTGTGTCGGAAATTTTCCTTGTGACCACACACTTGACAAATCGGGGCGCTAACTTGTTGCTGAAGTATCGCCCAGCGTTTGATTGGCTAAAAGACCGCCTCCATACCACCTGTCCAACTGACAGTGGTCTAGACCTCCGGCGTAAATTATAGCGCGCAGCGCTCTGCTTAAAGCCGGCCAAGAGTTTGTTAGTAACGCTCTCATAAAGCTGTTCCATATTTTTGAGCCCCTCCGCATAGTGTGAGGTTGGATCCTCTTCTTTTCCAGAGGAGGCCGTCCTCTGGCCGTGAAACGACCCATGGGGAACAGGGTGGAACCCATGGAATAAAAAAAAGGGTGAGTACCCGGTGGCTGTACTCACGGTATTATTCAAGCACGAGCAGATTTTTCCTAAATGCTCGCACCACTCCCGTTGGTTATCCTGAACCATTAATGATAAACATGTTAAAATCGAGGAATTGTATCTCTCACTAGTGTTATTCTGAGGGTGATAGTAGGCGTTATAAAAGAGGTCAGTGATCCCATAAGACTCCAAGAATCCTTTGAACTCTGCTGAAATAAATTGCCGTCCATTATCCATAACTATGGTACGAGGCACGGAGCACGGCAAAAATATCTGACCCTCCAAGCATTTAATGATTGCCTTGGATGTAGCTACTCTCAGCGGGAAAGCCCAAACAAACTTGCTAAAATTATCAACCACCGTCAAAATATACGAATTTCGTTTTAGAGATAATGGAAGAGGACCAACCAGATCCATGCTCAACGACTGCATGGGTCTGGATGCACGCTTTGGCACGGACATAAGTCCTAAGGGCTTCTGAGTATTATGCTTATAAGCTTTACAGGTATCACAACGCGATATGTATTGCGTAACGGCATCCATTAATTTGGGAGCATAATACGTGCGTGACAGAATTTCTACAGTTTTTCGTACACCCGGATGGCAAAAACTGTTGTGAGTATCCCTAATAAGGTCTCCCAACGCGTCACTAGGTACAACGACCTTCCAATCCCGTCCGCCTAAGTTTTGAACAGGGTCGCGAGCGGATTTGCACAACCGAAATAGGCGATCCTTATCCACTACGAAGTTGGGCATTGAGCCTGGATCGTCCGTGCATGCCTGAAGTGTACGCAGGTACCACTCATCGGTTACATTCTGGAAGGGTGCGGGGAAGGTTAAGGCGGCAACCTCTATTCTACTAAGGGCATCAGCCAAGTTATTTTCGCAGCCCTTTTTATACACAAAAACGTAATCGTATTGAGACAGGCGACAGGCCCACCGGGCGAGTCTGCCACTAGGAGAAGACAGATGATCCAAATACTTAAGGCAATCATGGTCACTCTGAATTGTGAAACGTGTGCCATCCAAATAGCTACGAAAGTGGTGCACTGAGTCTACGATTGCTAAAAGTTCGCGCTCCGTAGTACTATATAATCTTTCCGCCGGAGAAAGTTTGCGTGAAAAATACGCGATTGCATGCTCGCCACCATCTGGCCTGTTCTGAGAAAGAAAACTACCAATGCTCACACCACTTGCATCACACGTGAGCACATAAGGAATAGAGTAATCTGGAGGTTTCAGAACTGGAGATGACGTCATGGCTCCTTTGAGAAGAATAAAGGACTCCTCCGCGGAGGAATCCCACTGAAACTTTGAACCACGGAACTTAACGCTGGTCAGTTTGCAGAGAGGAGAAGCGATTTTTGAAAAATCTCTTATGAACCTACGATAGTAAGAGCATAATCCAAGGAAACTCTTAACTTCCTTGACACTTCGTGGTCTAGGAAATTCCTGCATAATTCGGATCTTTTCGGGATCCGTACGGAGTCCCTCGCGATCCACGACATGACCGAGATACTTTAAACTTGCTTTACAAAATTCCGACTTGGATAATTTGATGGTAAGGTTGGCCTCCTTTAATCGCTCCAGAACAATACTCAGCGTTGCCAAATGAGATTCGAAATCGGGACTACATATGAGAATATCATCTAGATAGCAGAAGACATGGTCACCCTGATCGGTGAACAATTGTTCCATCATTCGTTGCATCTCAGCAGGAATGTTTTTTAAGCCAAACGGGGTGACCACAAACTGATATTGTCCCCGGCCCTCTACGAAGAATGCCGTCTTGCATTTAGACTCGTTGCTTAATGGCATTTGCCAAAACCCATGGCTCAGATCTAAAGCAGTGAGGTAGCGCGTATCTCGAAGATTATCGAGAATTCGGTTGATGTTAGGTAACCGATAACAGTCCGACTGCGTTACAGAATTTAATTTGCGGGGGTCCAATACAAATCGAGCGGAACCATCCTTTTTCGGAACAATAAAGGCATTATTAAGCCATGAACTCCTAGAGGGTTCAACTACTCCTAACCTGATCATTTCATCTAGCTCCTTAATCATCTGCTGACGACGCACATGAGACAAAGGGTACGTTTTTTGTTTCACCGGCGGGTGCGTACCGGTTTCAATAACATGATTAACTAAAGTGGTACGACCCAAACCTATTCTTTCAAAAGCGATGCTCTCAAACTGGTTGACCATCAGGAGCAATTGCTGCGCCTGTCGAGGGGATAGGTCTCCGGCGGAGGTTAAACACGAAGGCCTCTGAGGTCCGGAGGCAACTGCCGATAAGGAAGACGACCCCGACTCGTTTAAGAACCTACTCGAATGAGGAAACAATTTCGGTGTAAGCCCGGAACGCTTCAAAAAGGGAATGCCGAGCACCAAGCAAGTATCTAAAGAAGGAACTACCTGGAATTCCACCAATACAGTTTGGTGATCATAATGTAGGGGCAACTGGATCGTACCCAGCACCCGATGTCCCTGACTATCAGCCGTGTGAACGACTCCCTCAGTAGTTCGCATAATAAACCGTAAGTCCTTAAAATTTTTATACAGATTACCACCTATTACGTTAATTGCTGCACCTGAATCTAGCAACGCCCTAAATGGTGAGCCCTGAATTTCACAATGAAGATAGGGTCTCTCATCCCTAGCATTTGAAATTTCTATGGCACTAAGGTTACGGCTATTATTTCTTAATTCTATTGTATTTGACCAACCCCTTAGCTCCGAATTACCTTGACCGGGTTGGTCCCCTATCTGTTTTTTGGAATTAAGGAGCTCGGCGGCGGACGCGAAGTATCCGTCAGCAAAGTAAAAGGTCTAGAAGTCTCGGCACGACTCCTTACGCGATTACTTGGCGACTTATCCGGTTCCTTCTGGATAAGTGGTTTGTGCGGACAGTCGCGGGCAATATGATGCGGAAGATTGCACAAGAAACACCTCAACAAGGTCGGCCCTCTACCGATAACCTTCTGTGAGACGGATGACACACGTGCCCTTACCCTTGGCTGCATCTGCAGCGGCCGGGGTGATACCTCACCACTCCTGTTCATTTGTTCGAAAGAGGCACATACTCTTTCCATCTCTCGTACTGACGAAGGCCGCGTACTGACAAGGACTGAGCTAAACCTAACGTGAAGCCCTCTTTTGAACACCTGTAACAGCTCCACCTCCGTCAAGGCAGAGTCCAGTGTACTGTTTACCTCCAAAATTCGGGAGATATAATCGGTGGAAGATTCTTCGTGACCCTGCTTGGATGCCCAAATATCCAGCTTTCTATCTATCATGAAACTCTCCGATTCGAACCTCTCCAAAAAATGTGCCTTCAATGTAGCCCATCTCATAGGGTTCCTATACGTAATCCTGAAAAAGGTCAGGGCTCTGTCGCGCAAAAATTCAGGTAGGACGGGAGAGAGAGAGTCTACATCGAACCTACGTGCGTGTGCTATTTCCTCGAGCCTAACCAAAAACTGACGTACGCTACCCGAGCCATTAAACGGATCCACTGGCCACGATGAAAAATTGATATTTAATGGAGGTAATTGATTACCTCTAGTGCTAGGAGACGGCAACATTCCCAAGTCTCTTGAAGGGCAAGACCCGGTAAATGGCAAGGAAGAGTCCGAACGAGGGGCTGTCGCTCCGGAAACCAGTTCCATAGAAAATTCCGGGGCTCCTCGCAAATTAACATGTGCCTTAGACCTTTGAGGCAATATAACCTCTTCTGTAGGAGAGTGAACGAGGCCCCGATTGTAGCTCCATGCTTGCCGACGCAACCTGGGGAGTTTGTTACCCGGAGTGATTCCCCTTTCCATCAATTCCCCAATCAATCTCTCCTTAGTTGCACTCGTAATATTGTCAATAGGACTCATTGTGGACTTATCCTCAGCTAGCAAGGTGAGAGTTCTATCTGAAAGATTAGAAATCCCCAAGACTCTAGGCCACGCTGTTATTAATACGCGTTCCCAATCTCAGGAATAGCCTTCACCAGAAATTCCAATCGCATGTAATCGAAGAAAACAACTCTACCTTAAAGGCCTAAATAGAATAATTCAATAAGTTCGATCACCCGGCCACGCTATTATAACACCGGTCTACTACTAATCTCGCCGACCAGATGTACGACAGCTAGTATTCGTCAAACTTAATTAGCGAAACAGCCGGACGGCTCTGAACGAATAATGTTATAGTTGGCAAACTTAGTGCTCTAAATATTCTATTTTTTGTTGATGATTTAAAAATCTTCAAAGCGATCCAAACTCCGGAACACGCCACCAACTCTATCCAACCGGAAAGAAAACGTAACGAATTATTCCTCGCCAATGCAACAAGGAACTTCTATCAGCTGCTAAACACCCGGCCAATCACAAGAAACTATGGCGTTCCACCAGCTCTGCCTATCCGATTACCGGCCAAATTCGAGATTATACTCCTCGTAAAACTACGCTCAACTCGATTTTTTCTAATTTTAGAAAATAACTACCTACACTCGCACAGCTTTTATCAACCGCACGTTATTAGTTAGTTATTATATTTTATTTAATAAATAAAATCCTCAACTCATACACAAAATGACCGCCAAACAAACGGTATTTGAATCAATTTCCGCCCGACCGACTTGACCGAAGTACAAAGCCTATGCTTTGTCGTTTTAGCGGTCCTGAATTGCCTTCAATTCTTTACCGAGTTATATGCAGTTAATCAAAACAATATAACAAAATTATACACCGTATACGATACAATAATGCACAAAATTTCGAATATCAAAAAAAGGAAGAAAAGAAAGAAGAAAACATAAAATTCTAATACACAGTATACAATAAAGTAATGCACAAGATATTCAAATCGAAAAAGAAAAGAAGAGAAAAAAAACATAAAATTCAAATACACAGTATACAATAAAGTAATGCACAAGATATTCAAATCGAAAAAATGAAAAAAAAGAAGAAAAAAACATAAAATTCAAATACACAGTATACAATACAGTAATGCACAAATTAGTACCAAAAGAAGAAAGAAAGGAAAAAAAACATAAAAATACAAATTATACCGTCCAAGCTCGATGACGTACCTCGACGCCCCACGTTGAAGGGCGGTCAGTTTCAAACTTTTTCCCTTTAATTAATTAAGTGGGATTACTAAAAGCCTGGATGTTACAATGTATGACTCTTACTCCGGTAGCTCAGTATAGGTAAAACAAGGCTCAATAAGATCTCAAGATGTCGTGGGAAGAGGTAGGCATTCGTCAGTGCTTGGGTAGGTATAAATACATAATGAAACACATATTTGCTGTTAATTGGTTATATATTTAATCCTGACGAGCTGATACTCCGTCAGGAAATTCAAATGGGCAGATTTCTCTCTGCTACTCCGCTAACCTTTCAGATGGACAGGCAGTCGAAGTAATTTATTATCACACAACAGTCCGTTGCGGAAATGTGTCAATTCTCAAAGATTAGATCTCGCCAATCTCTAGAATACTCAAATATCACCATAAAATGACAAGCAAAAGAGGATAAATAAGGTTGATCTTACTCCAATACAGGACAAAATGTATTATCCCAGATCCGCTTCAAGTGTATGACCAGGTCGACTCGTATATGGCCCTCTGACCTTATACTGTTACTACAGGGCCGCTGATGTGAAGAAATTCCCTCAGTGGTTGGCGACCGCCAATTCGTGCCGTAATACACCCACACGACTCAGTTCCTCGGGAATTTACCGGACAAATTGTATCAAATAAGAATGAACAATCAAATGTGAGAAAAGCTTGTTCAAGTTCGCGAACAGCGTCAAGACGAGAATGATGTTGACTTGATAACTTCGTGGCGAGAATGAGGTCGGAAGATCGCGGTCCCTTAATTTAAGGGATCTCAGCCTAGCGCCGCCATTTTGGAACTCTATAGAAAGTCCCTCGCGACCGTTAAAAAAATCATAAATCTTTTCGTTATTTTGCCAATGAATAGTCTATTTAAACTTTCACAGCGTAATTAAGTCGAGAATCCTTTTTGTATAACATCCGGTGAAACTTATTGTTTAAGAGACAATACTGGACCCTTCTTTTTTTAATGTATCTCGAGTGAATTGTTATTCTCAGCCGTTGTTTTCAATATTTAACTATGTCCGTAATAAATTAAGCGCGACGTATTTCTTTAGAAAGGAGAAGAGAAATTTTTTGACCCCTTTTTTTCTCTCTCGCATGACAATCGCGGTCATAAAAGCGCCTTCGCCCTCGAAATATATCTTGCGCAAAGTTTTATTTTCTTTTCTTAGTAACAATAGTTATCTGTGACTGCAATAAAACAGATCGCAGACGGAACACTAATTACCGATCCTCATAAAGTGTCGTGTATTTCTATACAAATGGGAAGACAAGCCAGCCACTCGAGGCAGTTAAGTTTGAAACAATAGGAAGCAATCCTTCTCGAAAATGACGCAAGATCTCCCTTTGACTGCTCTGGTTCACTATTTTTAATGGTTATTTTTTAACTACAATAAACTAATTGGTCGGCCGTACCCAAGTCCTGACACTGTATTATAATATACACTTAGTGTTGTTTTCTTTAAATGATATTCAACCGTCACCGTTTTTTTAAACTTAATGTTGTTCTATAATATATACTAAGTGTTGTTTTTTATATATGATATTGAATTATCATGGTTTCATCAAACTTTATAGTATATAATATATTGATAGTGCTGCTAACTTTATATAATATTCAACAGTTACGATTTTATCAAACTTTATAGTATATAATATATTGTAAGTGTTGCTAACTTTATATAATATTCAACAGTTTTGGTTTTATCAAACGTTACAGTATATAATATATTGTAAGTGTTGCTCACTTTATATAATATTCAACAGTTCCGGTTTTATCAAACGTTATAGTATATAATAACATATATTGTAAGTGTTACTAACTTTTTTTTATATTCAACAGTCACAGTTTCATCAAACTTTTCAATGCATAAAATAACGTTTGTTTTCCTATCTTTGTATTACTCGTATATACAACAATCACGGCTTCAACAAAAACTAAGGTAGCGACAGAGAACAAAAAAACGAAGTAAGAAATTAAATAAGCGGAGCAAATACAACATCTGCACTGTATAACATTACGCTAAATGATAATACATAATGGTGTGTTGGTGCCCACCTGAACGCATAAAGATAAGTAGTGAACGCATAAAGATAAGTAGTTTGATTTAGCAGAAGAAGGATAAAAGTGAAAAAAATATTTTGAAGATGCATACTCTGAGAAAAAAATGTGGAATGTCAAAGTATGAAAAAAGCCGGAACAAAGATATCAGAAATCAATGCATGCATTAATTCATGGATAAAGTCATGTAGTAAGTTAGATGAAAAAAGAAGATTAACGTGAGTTTGGACATGTGGAAATAATTAATGAAAAAAAATCAGAAGTACCAGGTATGCGTTTAAGAGGAAGACTAGGGATGACATGGTTAGATCAACTAGACAAGATTTTAATAGAAAGTGAAATGAGAAGTTAACATAATAATGGGAGATTGAGTATGATAAGAAATTTAAATTAGGAGGGTAACGTTGTGTGGTTGTAAGGAAATATTTGGAGATAAGTTCTAAAGAGACAAGTTCTAGGTAAAGTCTACTCTGCCGGGGATAAGGCGTAGTTATATGTGTGTATGTACAGTTTCACCAATAATCAGTATTCTTATCATCATATTATAAATAGGCCAAAACCCATACGATGGTTGTCGCCAAAGAAAGAATACGAGAATTGAATTTTGAATAGGAGAGAGCGAGCGAACAATATTTGGATTCTCTCCGAAAGTAATTCAAAATTTGAATCTCGGTGAGTCCGTGATACGGATTCGAATTTTAAATACCTAGCTAACAATTTTTGAACCGGTGTAAAAGGGGACGATGTATAAATGATGTATAGTACGAGTATATAAACAAATTGTACATTTATGATAATATATATTTTCATAAATGTAGAATTTGTTTTACTTCCGTGAATATTTCACGGGTTACAACTAGTTTTATATAATTTTCTAGTCACGTTTTCATCACACTTTATGATATGTATTATACTATAGTTTTATTTAGCAAAAGTACCATATTTAAAAAAGAATGATCAACAAAATATTCAAAAGATACATAATACGGTTTTTCTTAACGAGCGTCTTAGAACTTTTAACTGCGCGTCATTAATTTATTGTTATTATCTTAATATGTATCCCAACATAAGACCCACATTGGTGATGCCAAGTGCGTGGTGAAAGGCAACTTTGATATTTATTCTAAACAAACAAACACACACGTGCGCGCACGCACACACGTACACGCGCACACACATATACATTCACGCACATACACACGCACGCACACACACACACACAAAAGCCCGCCCACACACGCATGCACATACACCCACACACGCATAAACACACGTACGCACACAAACACACACGCACGCACACATAAACATACACGCGCACACACACCTACGCACTTTGTAGGTCATCTTCCTTTGTTAATCTTCTTTCTGAAAGTGTACTATCTAATAGCCGTAACCACCACATTCCTAGCCTTGAACTTAATTTTTTCTAATATTTTTAATATATCAATAATTGTGGGCCCGTTCTCCGAATAAGAGAATCCTTGAAAATAGTCTGCCATTTAAACGGCACTATATAAATTGTAATTTAATTGCAGAATCGAAACCTTCCACATGTTGATGCATGGTTACTCAACTCCAGAGGCAAAGTATTGTCCTTAATGTTTCGTTTATACTAGGTTATTATGCACTTTATATTTAAAGTATATTTAAAATATTATTTTACCTCAATTCAAGTAGTGAATTCTGACAATAGTGGGTGCTAAAAATTACGAAAAAGACTCTATTTGGACACTCAATAAAGAAGGCACTATTGGAAAACTTCAATCAAGCAAGACTAATGAAGTATGGAATGTTGACAGGGAATTTCTGAGTAAAAATTAGTTAAAGGCTGCCATACAGGATAAACGTGAGTGAAAAAGGTCAGGATTCAAATTAATGTTTGCTTCACCAGATACCCAAAGATAGTGGAATTTGGATCACTTAATGGCCATAAATAATCAACATCGTCGATTTATTTATTTATAAACATATGATTTTCTAACAATTTTATTACAAGGTAGCCTTCTTTTCCAACCAGGCTGAGAAAATAAATAAATAAAATTCCATTGTTGCAAAAAATATCTAAATTAATGGTTATTTGTACAAAAATCATGAACAGTGAAATTATCTTTACTTAAAGTAAGATATCGTAAATTAATTTAAGAAGGAAGGTAAATTGGAAATAAAGCACAAGACACTTATGTTTTTGCTCTTCTGATGGTGAAGTGAAAACCTTAAAACTGGTAAGGTTATATTAAGCTGAATAAACAGTGTTTGACAAAACAAATTACAATGCCTTTAAACCTCCACAGTGGTTACGTTTTGACTTTAAATAATATATAAATAAATCAGTAAAGATTTGTGCTTCAGTTTATTTATTTATTATTACACATGACAAGAAATATACACAATTTGAGAAAAAACAACAGGTAATTTGATTTGGACATATAATTTTAATGGATCTAGGTTTGTTGCCTTTCATTTGTCGTATCCCCAGTAAACTAGGCTTTTGCCTGTATCTCACTGAGGATACCAGTACCATCGAAAATCAAACCCAAAACCCCCAAGAATATCAATCGATCCATTATTGTCAGTCACAATAGTTGGCTCCAGAGTAAATTGCATAAACATTCACGGATACGATAAAAAAAAGAATGAAGACCTGGAAATAATAACAATTAAAAAAAATGTGAAATTAACCTCTAAAGGAGTATGGCCGTACGGCGTACAGCGAGCGAATTTTTACCTCAAGAGAGTATGAATGTACATGGTACGTCCGATGTTTTTTTCCCGAATACATGAATTTATCCATAAAACGGACAAGGCTCAAATGTTTTTGTCTATTCAATTATTTTGTATATGGCGGCCGCAATTATTTTTTTTATATTACTTACAAAATCAATTTTTTATTTTGATAACAACATCTCACTCGCTTAGAGGTGTTTTGTAAGCTTCTTAAATTCTCAACCGGTAGAAGATGGATGAAATTATTTTTGCATAAACAAAATCAATTAACAAATTGTTCTCGGTTCAATATTGATTCAGACAGAACCAAGAATTACAAAATGTTGGATAATTGTTTCCACGATATAAACAAAGAAATTTTGGTATTTCAGCAAGTTTAACCGATCCCTTTCAGTTTATGAGGCCAAATGTGATGGTTCGTATGAGTAATTTGAATATGCTGCTCCGTGTCGAGTTTTAATTCTGTTTTTGTTATTAACAGCGAAATAATTCTCCTCCAGTCAAGACGGCAAATAATTAATGTTGGATTGCTTCGCACACCGCAGGGAGAGTGTTTATTCCAGTGCTTATGGCGTAATTGTATAAGTGTTTGTTTTGTTGCCCTTCAACTGTTTAAGTGCAGTTAGATTAAATCTAGACTGTGTGTGATATCGCTTTATTGAATCTTATATGATAAATAATAATATTATAATCATAAGATATATAAACCATTTCAATCTCATTCCTTGAGATTTTTTCATTGTTTGGTCATTAGATATATAAACCTTTTCAATCTCATGCATTGAGAGATTTCTTTTGTTTAGTCATTAGAGATATAGACCTTTTTAATCTCATTCCTTGAGAGTTTTCTTTTGTTTAGTCATTAGATATATAAACCTTGTGAGGACTATATTTGATAAATTGCATAGTTCACGTCCTCGATATTGTAAATTCCCGATATGTCATGTGTTATAAACCGCGTGGCCAGACAGATGACTCACATGTTGTTTTTCTGAAATAAGGGAGATAAAATATTTTTAGAATACTATCGGTAAGATTAGGTTAATAAAAATCTCCCAGGTGGTCACCCTCGGGCCCTCACCCAAATTCTCAGTAACACGAAGTTATTGTTTTGAAAATATAATAGCAAGATATCTTAAAATCCAAACGGTTCAGGATTGAGTAATAAAATATCCTCGTCCCATTGTCCCGAATTGTAAAGAATACCATTGTCATTGTTTTTTATTTTAAATAGATGGATGCGATATTTTTAACTACTAAAAGGGTTCGATAATAAAATCTGCTTTGTCTCGAAACACCGCTTGCTGTTTGAGACAGCCAGGTACATTTTCCTGGAAAGATCTTTCAATGACGACATGGTAAAGTGCAATTTTTGTTCACGATTGGCGCCACTCGTACTTTAAGGGAGATAGAAATATTTCTCCTCTCTCTCTCGCGATTTTCTTTAAAAGGGGGGGGGCAAGAGGTCCCCAGCGCCCTTTTCTGATCCGAGACTTGGTGCTGGACGGACGTTGCTTCAACGCTGCTCACGCGGAATACTACCCGTATTCATAGCTGCATTTTATCTGCCGTATCACAAACGCTTCAAGACGATATCTTCAATTTTGGGTGAATATTATTTCCTTGTATTTAATGCTGGATTTCGTGACAGGACCTTATGCCCTGGCTTTACTTAAATTCAAATTTGCTATTGTAAACCCCCTTGTTAGAATTCACAACACAATCTGCGAGCCATTGATGCGGGAACCGAACTTAAAACTTTTTTTTTCTTGACATACGTTCAAGTTTTTTTTAATTAATCCATTTATATAATAAACTTTTTTGTTTTTAAAATTATATCTCGTTTAATTGTGCCCCTTGTCCCGCTAAGAATTGAGAGAGAGTTACTCAGAGTACCAATAACCCAACGAACTCCTGAGATCAAAGAGGATTTGTTCCTTTTCACCCGGCTGAGCAGAGCAGGCGTCACACCTGGTAAGATTGGAATTTTACAAACTTGATTTACGTAATCAAATGTGTACATTATATTTTTCTAAAAACTAGGAAAAGGTGTGACAACCTTTTCAATCTTATTCCTTGAGAGTTTTCTTTTGTTTTATCATTAGAGATATAAAACTTTTCAATCTCATTCCTTGAGAGTTTTCTTTTGTTTAGTCATTAGAGATATAGAACTTTTCAATCTCATTCCTTGAGAGTTTTCTTTTGTTTACTCATAAGATATCACACCTTTTCAATCTCATTCCTAGGGATTTTTATTTTGTTTTCAGTGATGGTATTAAACTGATTATATTAAATTTAAATACTATTTAGTAGTAAAACGTTAGTTTAAAAAAAATATGCTAAACACACACATCGTCCTGGGCTTCGTAGTTGACGATTCCCTCGCCATTTCAACATCAATTCAGTCGGTAGCTGTGTTACTTCGTTGTTTTTTTGTAAATAACTGAGCCATTACACACCAGCAAACTCCCAAGCTGCACCACTTTACGGGATCCCAATATGTCTTTTTATCCTTATGAAATAAAAGATATGACCGTAGTCATAGGTATTCTTATACCCACGAATATTAGACGGTAAAATGCATGTATCGTTCGAGGGGAGTAGCACAGCGCAAGGTTCGAACTAGTAACCTTCTGCATGGACGTCCAGTGCGTTACAGCGCGACCATGAACCTCAATATGCACACAGTTAAGTAGGCAAATAATTATATGTGATTTTTTGTACATTGTTTTATTTTGATAAAATTTTGACACATATTTATTTTCTCTTTTTCGCTGATAGTGAATCTAAAGAGGTGTGTGTGTGTGTGTGTGGTTTTTTTTAACATTTTTTATGTCACTGCTTATTTTTTGTATAATAGTTTATGTGTACAGGTGGGTTAAAAGATGACGTGAAAGTTTACCATTAATTGTTTTAACAATTTTTATTTTACAGTTTCTACTAAAATCTGCTAAGATGTCCACAATAGTATTTTGTTTTCAACTTTGATGTATGGGAGTGAAACGTGAACGTGGAAAAAAACTGGTAGGAGTTGAATAAATTTTGTAGAAATGCGTGTATTGAGAAGAATATACGAAATGACAATGTATGACAGAATACGAAATGAAGTGACAAGGGATGAATGTAAACTTAAGGCTGATGTGTTAAGTAAGATGAAGGAAGAGCACGCTGAGATGGTTTAGACATGTAGAATGAATGAATGAAGAAAAACAAATCATATGAATATTGCACATGCGAGTGAAAGGCGTGTTAGAGGAAACCAAGCAAAATATGGTTGAATCAAATAAGTGATATTCTGAAAGAAGGAAACGTCAGAGAAATTGCAGAGGTTATATGAGGTGTGTGGATTTGAAAGAGGCGAAGGATGTGTGTCAAGATTTGAAAGTCCTCTATGTCTACCCCGACAGGGATATGGCGTGATGTTATGTACGTAATTTATTTTTTATTTATATATAATATGTCCTCAGTGAGATACAGGCAAAAATGTAGTTTACTGGCAACACATCAAATAAAAATCAATAAACCAAGACCTATTCAAATTGTGTCCAAATTATAAAACCTGTTGTTTTTTCGCTAATTGTGTATTAATAGATTTCTTGTGATGTACAAATAAAATAAAATATACAAGGGTGTGCGCTGAAAAACATCTGATATCCTCGCTTCCAGACTCGCCTACTATTGGTGAGGGGGCATCTCGACTGGGTTCAGATCTATATAGGTAAATATTATCTTACGTTCAATAAACAGTTGTTTATTTGTACATTTATTTAACAATATCTGGTGACATTGTATATACTCGTAATACGCTTCATAGTGAAGTATTTGTACAATTACACATATGATGTTAATTATTCTAATTTTAATTTTATTTAGTATAATGCGCTATTTTATTTAGTATAATGCGCTATTTTATTTAGTATAATGCGCTATTTTATTTAGTATAATGCGCTATTTTTTGTTTTAAGTTTATCATATAAGTTATTTTAAAAATTTCTGTGGGTATTTTGAAAATAATAATTGTTTTTACCTATTTTTAAGTGTTTATTGGTTTTTGTCAAATAACTGTGTCAAATAACCACTATACACATCTCAAAATTCTCATCACCGATTGTTAATTATCATAATAGTTTGACATATATCATGTGAAACGTTTTTCCGAGTTTCACTTGAAATATTTACATATGACACACTTGCAACGTTATGTCTTCGACATCTTCTATAATATTGGCCCTCGACTAAATTTTCTCTTCCGTTTTGTTTTTTTTTCTCATTAAGCATTCAGAAATGAAAGCCTTAAAAGAACTCAAAATAATAGTATTAATATTTGAAGCATTATTGAAATATCTATTTCCAGAAAATCTTTCATTAATATCTCGTATCTTATTTTCTTTCCCGGAATATGAAATATGAATCAAGCAAAGGTTCCTTTTTTATATTTATTTTAAAACATAAAAATATACATTTATCTTGGACTGTGTTATTAAAAAAAACCTAGTGTATTTTTACGAGCGGGGTTTTTAATAAAAAAAAGTGTTTGTTTTAAGAAAGTTATTTATGATAAATATTGTCTTTGACATAAGCATGAAGAATATTAAAATAGTTTTTTTTATTTGAAAATAAATAATTAGGATATACTTTATGCAATACTTTGACAAAAAAAAACACAAATTTCGACGCCTTTTACAGAGTGGCCACTTGGTTCACAATAAAGGATGTTAAGACGACGGACAAGTTGATAAGATAGATGTTTTCTGATCCAAAGATTATGGGTTTAATTCCCATTGGAACTCAATTTATTTAAAAATTGTTAACAGTCTGGTTTTCAATTAAGGTATCTTAAATATATTTCTAGTTGGTTGAAAGAGATTGTCACATATCAATAAATCTGCTGGGTTATACTTTAATAAATATTTTTTTCTACGATTTTATTATCTTTGCTGAAATAATGTATTATCTATCTACTCAATATATATGATTATATTTGAGAATAATTTTGATAAAATTGGATATTTATAACCCTTAAAGAAAAACGTCTTAATTTCTAGGGAAATACGTGGCACTACGGCAACTAGGCTTAATTTAGCAACATTGTGTACTGCAATTGTTACATATAATGAGATCACTAAAAAATAATTAAACCTCTTAATATTTCTTGGGATCATGTGTTTTTTTCAGTTCTGATATAAAAACTAGAAATCATAACTATTCCCGAACGCACTCTGCAAAAACCAATGGACTTCTATGCGAATAAAAATACTTAGTTGTATATTGCATGATCGAAAGACAAAATAAATTTTAAAACATAAAACCAGAGAGACTGGTATGGTAGAAGATATTGCCAAGAAAAAAAGACTGAAAAAATGTACTCAAAAAACGAGAGTCAAAAACAGTAGGGAGAATTTTGATGGAGCTCATACACGATGACCTGAAAATATTAAGTTGATTGCTGAGATAAAGTTAAAGAAAAAAACCGAAAAACAAGGAGTACTAAAGATCATTGCGAAAGAACTTTATCTTATAATATTAATAATAATGACAGCTGATTAAGGAGATTAAAAATGCCACCTTATACAAGTGTGTTGGCTCGTTTGCGTATACTCGTATATATAAATTACTTAACTATTCAATTAATTATATTAATCCCCGGTATGAATTAAAGTCGTCGACAATTATTTATGCCATCGTAAATAAAGATAGTTTTCGATGCTGAATTCACAATATGAGCTTTGATTGGCACATAGAGTAACAATGTTTATCAGAATAAGAATTAAGTGATGTGGGGAGAATGTGAAAGACTTTAGTAAGATAAACAAAAACAAGATAGAGCAAGCTAAGTAAGAAAGAGAAGAGCTCTATGAAATAGTTTGGCATCCAGAACGAATGATTTAAGAAATTAACATAACATTAATATATCGTGTTTATGTGAATAGAAGCGTGATAGAGGAAGATCAATGAAAGTGTGATTGGATCATTTGAATGATGTTTCGAGATATACAAGTTTGGAGCTCTGTCATCTCTGCCTACTCTGATCGGGAAATGGTGGGATGGTATGTATATATGCATATTAACTTTTTAGATAAGGAAATTAATGAAAAATTTATCAAAGATTTTAACTTTAACTTTGTGGTACTTCATATTATAATACGAGTATTTAACAATGAATTATTTTGTTATTCAACTTATTACATTAATCTCCGGCAACCGTGTTTCTACCTCTTTATTCCTCCTGAAGAAAGCCTCGGTAAAGAAAGTAGAAATCCTTGTAGCGAGGAATAATGTAATCAGTGGAATCCCAAAGTAATTTGTAATTGAATACTTATATTCTTATAGTTAAATATTTATATTGTTAAATACTGCTATGTACAAAAAGAAAATCCTTATAAACCAGTGTTCTTATGACAGTTATGAGTTAATGATATCACTTTCCCTATAAATTGGGTTAGATGAATCTATAAGTGTACAGTGCGTTCTGTAACCCACGCCTCGTGGACCGAGGGTCCTCAATGTTCAATGCGGAGTTCATTCTGCACCCACGCAACCCACCCAGCTGCCCGTGGTTTCGTATTAAATTAACACTCTCCGCTGGATCGGCTTATCTAAATATATCGTTAAACTTTGCGGTCGTAAGCTCTGCAGTTAAAATGTCAATAGTTATGTTGTGGAAATTCCTAGTTTTATTTACATTATCCGAAAATTATCTGCTTCTTTTTGTTTTATCTCGGAAGGGTATTCAGGTCGATCAAAGGGGTTTTCACTCTCTTTTGATAATCTGAATTCAACCAACATTTAATTATTTTTTTGTTTACACACATTTATAAAATATATTTGAAAATACAACGCATATCATAAACGTTTATTCCTTTATGATGATATACTTTTTGTATTTAATATTATGAACGAACAGAACACAAATACAGCGTTTTCAAAATGTTTGTCTGTGATGTATTTTTAACCCAGGAAAGTTTGATCATATCACTTCAAATAAGAAAATACTTAGCTCGTTTAATGTGAGAAATATACGTAATTTTCACTTATTGTATACTATTCTTAACCGTCTTGCCTCTCTCCCTTATCTCGCCAAGAAAATTCAGCGTCTTTCCGAATATTTTTTATTAGTTTTCACAGTTCCCCTGTCTCCTTTTTTATGCCCATGTCCATAGAGTGGGACTCAGAAACCAGTAAACAACTAATATTAGACTCGCCCTTAATTTCAAGTGAGTAATGTGATGTGTTTCGTTCCCGATATTCGTTACCTCTCCAAAATTATTTCCTTTTCCTTAGATTGAAGACATCTTACTTTTATTTTTATTATGTGGGTTTATGTATGTAATGCAAATGGATGGAGAAACATTACCAAATTATGACTCCTTTAAGTATCTTGGGTCACTCATCTATAGCGATGGAGGATGTGCAGCAGATGTAACACATATAATTAGTGTGGGATGGGTGAAGTTTAGATCAATGACGGGAGTTCTATGTGATCCGAAAATGCCAGTAAAGTTAAAAGGAAAAGTAACCCAAACGATTGTCAGACCCGCACTCCTTTATGGCTCCGAATGCTGGACGATGTATAATTCTTACTCTAGGCAACTGGAAACTGCTGAAATGTGCATGCTTACATGGTCAGCTGGTGTGTCCCTAAGAAACAAAATAAGAAGCTCACGCATTCGTAGAAGCCTAGGTGTTACAGACATCAAAAGCAAGATGGAGGAGAGGCGATTGAGATGGTGTGGGCACGTTGGACGCAGAGCACCCGATCACATTGTGAACCAGGCAATCTGCATGGATCTTCTTCGAATAACAACCAGAGAAAGACCAAAGAATTCATGGGTGGTGCAAAAGGATAACCTGATGCAGAGGCACGGCCTGGGGGACGTAGTCCGGGACAGAAGAGCATACAACCTGAAAACGAGGAGAGCTGACTCCAACAGTTTTCGCAGACAATGAGTTGGGATGGAGCCAGGGAGAAGATGTGTGTTTATGTCAAAAATCAAATCAGTATTTCTATAAAAATATTGATTTGATTTTTTTGTCATCATGTTACTTCCTTTATTAACTTTTGTCAAGTAGGTTGGAAGATATTGCTCCCTAGCACTAAGCTTATCAAATTATTATACAATAAAGTGTTAAATAAATAAATACACAATTTTTCACGATCAAGTATGATTGACATGAAATGTACATGAAAGACACATGTTAGTATATTTGTTAAATGTATGAAAGCTATTGCATTACAGCAAGTACAGAGTCTTGTTAGATCAAACCCAAAGATACGATATCAAGGAAATCCAAATTCCATCACTATCGGCAAGTTTAATCTGCTGCAGTCTTTAGTTTTGACAAATTGACGTAGCGCTATTTTTGATCTCAGGAAAAAACTAGTCTGGCAATGAATTCGTCAGAGATCAAACCATGGGTGGTTATTTGTTTTGATTAAATACTAACCAAAATTTCGATACAACCAATTTAAAAAACGTGTAACGATTTTATTTTGCATATAAAGCGTTGTTTCTTGTTTGAATATGTCTGTGAAATAAATCGGAATACATCACTCAAGTTTTTTGAATATATCTCTGTTTAAAATTACCATAAGGTTACTGACACAGATTTAAAAATAGCGGTTACACAATAATAAAATCAATATTACATTAGCATAACAAAGCTTCCTTTACCAATCGAGAAATCCAAGATAATCTACAACTTATATTTGTTTGCCATAAACCACTCTTCCATTCATATCTGTCAAAACAGAATGATAAAGAATTCCACGGTTCAACACCCTTTGCGTTCATAAATTCAACACGAAAATAAAATCGATATGCCGATAAAATAAAATAAATAAAAATATTGACTTAAAACAACAATGTTTCATAAAGTAATTTTCCAATATTCCATACTTAACATATGTTAATTTGTACATTTTTTATAGAGAAATTTCGATAAATAAACAAAAAAACTTTACTTCGTGTAAAATCTTTGATTTTTAGCAAACATAATTCATGCAGGATGCGTGAACTATTCTTTGATAGTCGTCTCCCAGAAAGACCTCCAAAAATATGAAAGAATACCTTGTTGTCAACATTTCAATATAATTAGTCCTGATGTTAATAAACCACAGGCCCAACTTAAGAGAAAAAATGAAGATAAATTAATAATGGCGTTTTTGAAGTGGTGTTTTTCAGACAAAGGTTCCGATATCAAACTTTTCATCTAATAATTTTATGTTCTTGAAAAAAAAAAACAAAGTTAAGACTTTAAAACTGCATTGTTTTTATAAAAATTAAAATAAAATAGGGATTTTAAAATCTGTATATTTTATTATTGTATATTAAATACACTTTGTATTTAGCAAACGCTTGTTATAACGAACTAAATAGTTTCTAAGTTTACCGGCTTCTTCGTCATGACTGAAGAGATTATAATATTTTCTTGTGATATTTATTATCTATAAAGGCTTAAATTATCAGGGGCTATGGAAAGGTAAATATGAAATAGAATATCTTTAAGAAGGCGTAAGGAGATGTATTGAGGAAGAAAACTCTTAGGATATTCTGTTTGACAATCAATTATCTCTAAATTTAATTGTTAATTATTTCTAAAATCTAATATTTCAAAGATATCTCTATACAAGGGAAGAGATGGCAAAAATTGCTTCTTCAAAATACAAGATCAATTCTGTTAGAAGGGGTTCGATGTCAAATTACGTATGCAAATTTTGTATAGCTGTATATTTTTGTACTTCTCTATGGTGACTAATCATGGACTTAAGCTTCGACAAATATACTGGTAGCTTTTGAAATGCAATCCTCTCAAAAAATGCTAAGAATCTCAAAGAAAGACTGAATAAAATAAGATAAATCATTACTATGCACGTTTAAAAGGAAAAAGTTCAAGTAATTCGTAAAAGTTTGTCTTTATATAATATGCATTGCTTTCATTTTAAAGCTACAATATCGTGGGAACATATATGATGAAGACAAAGTTATATTGTATACAATATAATACAAGCGGGATATCAATTACATTTTCTAATAAATGATATCACGAAAGGAATGCTATTAATTTTCTCACAGTGAAAACAAACCAATTTCACCAAACTGTTATAATAAAAGTACGAAATTAGACCTATTGAAACTTTTTTCAATACGTACCATTACATCAACTCCCTGTTGGAATAGGCAGAGAGGAGACAGCGCCATAATTTCGTAACGCGATACATGTGTTTCGCCTCTTCTACATCTATACGCCTATATTTCTGATTTTCCTTTTTTTTTTAATATTCAAATTCATTTGCTTGACATAGGCTTGTAATCCTTACGTTTAAGTTTTATTTTTTTATTTTTATTAGTTACTAAAATCGATGACTTCAGATTGGATTTCACTTAATGCCCCGCTAAACACCTTTCTCGTTGGTTTGAAGATATTGCCATATGGCAATAAGCCCGCCAGGTAATATTGTATACGACAAAAGTATAATACAATACAATAAATCCCTAGTTTATAAATCCCTAGTATATAAATCCCTAGTATATACATTTCTAGTATATAAATCCCTATTATATAAATTCCTAGTATATAAATCCCTAGTATATAAATTCCTAGTATATAAATCCCTAGTATTTAAATCCCTAGTTTATAAATCCCTTGTATATAAATCCCTAGTATATAAATCCCTAGTATATAAATCTCTAGTATATAAATTCCTAGTATATAAATTCCTAGTATATAAATCCCTAGTATATAAATCCCTAGTATTTAAATCCCTAGTATATAAATCCCTAGTACGAGTATATAAATCCCTAGTATATAAATCCCTAGTATATAAATCCCTAGTATATAAATCCCTAGTATATAAATCCCTAGTATATAAATCCCTAGTATATAAATCTCTAGTATATAAATCCCTAGTATATAAATCCCTAGTATATAAATTCCTAGTATATAAATCCCTAGTATATAAATCCCTAGTATTTAAATCCCTAGTATATAAATTCCTAGTATATAAATTCCTAGTATATAAATCCCTATTATATAAATCTCTAGTATATAAATCCCCAGTATATAAATAAAACCTATAGTTAGTTGGTATAACCTATGTCTTATTTTTATTTATTTTATTTTATGAAACATTTGATACAAGTTTAACCCAATTACATAAAAATAAGAAAAAAAAAGTAATTAAGGACAATAATATTCATACTTCCCTTTAAGTGTCAGTTATACCTATTGAATTTATAACGTGTTTAATCCTAAATTCATCCACCAAGGCGTGGAAGATATCTATGTATATAAGAAAATTCATTCAACTAGGTCATTCAGTGTGCGAGTGGTGGTCCAGCCCGGAAGTAGAAAGTTCGATTCCCGTTGGAACCAAGATTTAAAGAAATAGAGCTCTTATCTCGCTGTCACTCAAGGGCTGTGTGATCTTACTAGTTAATTTTAAAGATATTTTTGTACCACTTGACAATAAACCCGCCAGGTTGGACTATATGTTATATGACGAAAATGTAATACAATATTCATGTATTACATTAGGTGTTAACATAAGTTGTGTGCGTTTTTTTTCAAATTAAAAAATGAGCACCAACAGTAAAATAAAATGGTAAATGTTATACATCATTCGAAAGAAAATTTTTTGCTCTACAAGATATTGTGTTTGCTTTAACGTTATCCCTAGTATATAAATACATAAAAATAAAAAATAAATGTTTTATTGTATTTTTCATGTTTCAGTACATATTGCATAAATATATTTTTATTTTTGAAATAAAAAAAATCACGCATTGTAGGGTTAAGTCCAAACTTCGGCCGCTTATGAAGTTTGACCACACACAGAAAAAATATACTGACACATAAACACGCTAAAGTTCAACATATTTACATCAAACTCAATCCATCGAATAAAAATATCTCTGGAAAATCTATCTTATCTAAATGAAAATTATTAATCAACGCTAAGAAGCAAATTTATTTCAATTTGTTGTTAAAGCTCAACAGTTTTAGAGCTTCATTTATATAAATTTAATTAAATTGAATAGCAAACAAAGAAAAGTCGATCGAGTTGGCTTTATTGGTGGGAATTGAACTGAAATTCACATAAATTATTCTGTCTCCATAAAAAATACAAAAGGTACATTGGAAGCGTTGATAGGTTTGACGTAAATGTTTAAGGACGTATAAAATTTCTAGGAAGAAATTGATAGTTTTGTAATTTATTTTTATCAAACACTGTTAATTCCACTTTTTTTGTAACGGTATAATCCTACCGGTTTTAAGGCTTTCACCTCATCTTCAGGGGAGCGCTAACAAGACTAAATTCTGTTCGAACTGGTACCGATATACACGCTTCAACGGTTGGAGGCTGAGGGGGGAGGGACGCATGGGACGATTTCTGCTAAGAGCGGAGATTTTTGGGATATAACTGTTCACTAGATGTTCGGATTGATGTACTGACTTAGAAATTTCGAGGAACTCTAATCTGTCCAATTTATTTCCGTTACATTAAAAAGTATGGGTTTCACGGTTTTCATCATCGATAGAAAAAGTATGGAGTTCACATACACAACGCTGGTTTGAAATCTGTACTAACAATTAAAAACTATAGAGTTGATATACTCGTATAGTTTAATTGAATAGATTTTTTTAGTATTTGACAATTGTATTCTTTAAAAAATATTTAAGTATTACAGTCTAGGTAAAGTGTAACTGTTCACGTGAACAAATGTCTAACACATTTGTTTATGTGAAAACAGTGGCAAGGTCTCTAGTGAGCTCTTTCAAATAATGTTATAGACTATAATGAGTTTCTAAAGATCATTTTGTATGCTACGATCTCGAGCGAGTTTCTTAAGGTATGATTTTATACAAGTATTATGGCCACTTGTGAGAATCTTTAGACAATATTTTGTGTTACGTTCTCCATCGAGTTTTTCAAGACGACATTCTATGTTACGGTTTATAGTGAGTGTCTTAAGATAAAATTGTATGTTACGACCGCGAACGAGTCTCTTAAGATAAAATTGTATGTTACGGTGTCTATCGTGTTTCTTAAGATAAAATTGCATAGGGTCTCTTGTGAATTTCTTAACAAATATTTTAATATATATTACGGCGTCTAGCAAGTGTTTTAAGATAATATTGTATTTTACTGTCTCGAACGAGTTTTTAAAGATAATATAGCCCCTTATGTGTAGGCTTAAAATAGGATAAGTCGAGCATCAAAGAAGGAAATAAGGAACCTAAGTAGTTAAACTTTTGTCTCAAGCTTGCGAGGATAGAATATAATATTAAAGGTCAAATATCAAAGAAATATAAAAACACGTCTCTTAAACATCCCCAATTGGTTTTTCATCCTACGCCATTTCTATGTAACAATAAAACGAATATTAAATCAAATATTCGTATGAGCATAAGCAGTCTAGTCAAAAGTGAGGCCCAGTTGGTAAAAGTCTTCCAGCCCGAGGGCTGCGGGCTCGACATTTTTTTAAATCCTAGATTTTTTAAATCCTAGATAGAAATATTCCATACAGGTTCATGCTTAAGGCCTTTTAAACATATTTTTGGTTGGTTAGAATAAATGATCACATACCACGTTCTACTTTCAACAGAAAAGTATAATAAATCACAATGATAACTTGCAACTCATTGACATTCTGTTTTCAAAGATAACATACTTATGGTGGTATACACATTATTTCCCCAGAATTTTTTAAGCGGTTATTTTTACTTTTTCAAATAAAAAAAAAATCACTTTTTCAAATAAAAAAAAACATTGTTTAACGTATTCTGTAAGTCCATGAATATTTTGCTATGATATAATAGCATTCCAAAAAAATATAAAATCAATTACATTTTATCTCAATGTCAAGTATTATTTGATATGAAATAAATTGTTTTCTAAGAAAAATGTATACAAACTGTTTTGTTGTTTATTTTTATTTGAATTAACAATATTAAAACCAATGTTTTCGTTTGAGTTTTCTTAAAACTGAAAGCTTTGACCTAAATCTAAGTAAAATTCAACGTAATGAGATGGGGCTTTAATAAATTAAGGTGGAATTTTGAATTAAAATTCATATCATTTTATGAGAACGCGTGAGAAATGGGTACAATTTATCAGAATTTTTCATGAAATAGTATCTCATTGCTCGAGCGTTGAGAGCAGAAAGAGAGAGGAAAAAGTTTTTTTCCGTGATTCAGCCAAAAAACAAAATTTATGTTGAAAAATAATTTAAAGAACAAAGGGAAAATTATCGGGGAAGAAAATTGAAATAATCTTTTTTAAATTTCCAAGGAACATTTTGAACATCCAAACGATACCATGTAGATATGAAAGTGCTCGTATGGAATAAAATGATTTCCATTAGGAATTACTCTTTAAAAAATATCTTTAAATGAGTAATCAATTAAAATTTTAGCTTTAGTTCAGTTCGATCCCAGCCCCACCCACGCTATAAGTGGAGATAAAATAAGTCCCCATCCAACACGATCCACACTAGAAGATCAAAATATTCTTTATTTTATTTTAAAGTCATGTAGTGACGAAAAAGGAACTGCCCAAATGGACTCCTTTTCCAGTGGTGACACACCTGAGTATTAAAATAAGAGTAGTGACGATGAACTTAAGGTCCGACATCACGGGAGAAGGAAATTGACTCGCAGCGCAGTGATTTTTTTCTTATAAAGTGGCTTAATGCTTGTAATTCAAACAAGTATTTTTACATACAATTTCAAATGCAAAAAAACTATCATTTGACGCCAATAAATCGAATCGGTCCAAAGACGAACCTGCAAAAAGGATAAAATATACCAAATTTAAAACAAGAAATAATACGTTGAAATTCGAACAAACAAATAATTTGGTTAAAGTTCATGGCATAGTTATTGAGACGCTTGTCTTCCATTTGGAAATTTACGGTTCTATTCTTGATGATTTCGAAAAAAAGGTCCAAGTCATGTTAGTGTTTTTTTTTGTAACAATACTTGCACGCGTAAGATAAATGCAAGTTACCAATACAAAAACGAGAAGAAAAGAAACTTCCTCTTACCGAGCCATAATCTAACATTATTCAAGGGATCTTTTACATGCTCAGCTAGCAAATATTTATTTTCTATTGCCTTAGCATATGTGTATAATTTCAGGATCTTTATTTATAATTTCAAGTTATCAAAAAAACCTTTACCAATTTATTTCTATTTTATATATCTGCCATCTCAAGGTTGCCTATACTTTGCCCGTATTGCCTGTACTGAGACAATTAATTTTTACCCACAAAACTCACATAAATAGTTCAACAGATCTGAACTATAGCCACTCGTGAAATTGGACAACTCTCAGCAAAAAGTGTCTTATCGTTTTTTTTTTATCTATTGTCATTTTTTTATTTTCTCTCTTAACAGTGAAAGTAAATTCAAAGTTATGTATATTTATATTTTCAACAATTTTCGAACATATGTTATTTATTGAGTTGAACATTGTATCAACTGATAATTATGTGTTTTTTTTTTCAACACTAGGATGAAAGCTTTAAAACATCTGATGCCCTTGCGGCTGAGCTCACCCTCCCATTAACGAGGGGGTTTCTCGATTGAGAAGATGTGATGAGGTGAGCTCAGACCATTTGATAGCTTCTCTTTTAAATGTATTTTATTTTGCATTGCCTTAAACTTTATGCGTTTTTTCTGGATATATACGAATATGTGCATAATTTAGTGATATCAATAAACCTATTATTTATTTATTTTTTTTAAGTATCGTTACATTTTACTATATTTTCTTTAAAACTTGTAGTTGTATGACCAAAAGACGACACAAAAGGCATGAACACACAATCCTTACATAGTCGATAGAGTAAACGGCCGATACTTTAGTGTAAATAGATTTTGTAGCCTATGCATGCTTTGTTGTTGAGAAAGTAAATATGTACGACGAGAAACTGAGCGTCTTGCCTTTTCCAATGGTTCTTAAGTTCACAGATCAATGTAACGGAATACATTGTTGTATCTTGACCACGCTCTTTGATGTGAGTTTAAAAATAATTCGAATGTATTAATGAGTACAATTCAAATATGTTAATGATTATTGTTCATGCTCGTATCAAGTATAAGATCGGTTTATAAATTTATCGGTTGACTGGATATAAATTTAAAGATGACCTCCGTGGCCTGGTGGTAACACAGTTGTCTGCCGATCCGGAGGTTGCGGTTTCGATCCCCGCTGGAACCTAGATTTTTTAAAAATAGGATTCCAGTCTGGTTAACACTTAGGGCCTATAAAAACATCTTTCTGGTTGGTTGGAAGAGATTGCCACATGGCAATAAACTCACCAGGTTAAACAAATTTGATTACATATACATACCATAACACGATGTCCGTTTTGAGGTATACAGAGAGGGCAGATCTTGACGTTTTTCTATCAACAGCTCTTATCTCGTCAACATTCATACATCTCGTCATACATCATCTCTTGTATCTCACAGTTTTTACGTTACTCTTAGTTAAAATTTCTTCAAGTTTCCTTACACTCTTTTTCGGTGAACCTCTTCCTCGCTCTTCGTTAAATGTAGTCATACGAGTATATTTTTGTTTCGTAAATCTTTCGCTACCCATTCTCTCAATTCGGTCAAACCATGTCAACATACCTTTCTTAATTACGAGTATATTTATGCCATTCATCTCCAACAAATAATTATCCTTTATCCGCATCTGACTACATTATTTCTGACTATATCAAACATTGTAATACCAGATAGTTTACGCATGGCAAGCGTTTTTTTCTGTTCTAATCCCTCCCCTTCAATGCACATCTTTCGTATCTATACATCAAAGTTGGCGTTACTTGCACACCACCTGCGAAGTCATTTTTGAAGAAATAAACATACTTATCATAACGCCTTTTCCATGTTGAGGTAGGCAAAGAGGACAGATAACAATATTTTCCTTTCTTACCATATATTCTTAGCCTCTACTACATCCATTAACCAAATCATACAACTTCTACGATTTCTCTGACTTCCTATTGTTCTTTATTTCATATCATTCACTTGATCCAGCTATATCTTCTTTGGCCTTCTTATAACACACTTTTCACACACTTGCACTGCATATCCGTATTGTTAGTCTTTTTTTATTCCTTCGTTTCACATGTCCTGATCATCTCAACATACTCTTTTCATTTTACTTTACACATCAGCCTTAAGTTAACATTCATCCCTTTTCACTTCATTCAGTATTCTGTCATACTTTTTTTTTTAAGATTAGATATTTGGTGACAACCTCCGTGACCTGGTGGTAAGACGCTTGTCGGCCGATCCGGAGCTTGCGGGTTCAATCCCCGCTGGAAACCAGATTATTTTAAATAGAATTCCAGTCTAGTTTTCACTTAAGGCCCATTTAAAAACATCTTTCTGGTTAGTTAGAAGAGATTGCCACATGGCAATAAACTCGCCAGGTGGAAAAAAAAAAAAAAAGATATCGAAGTCATAAGTATTCTTACGCCTTAGAACACTAGGCGGAAAAAGTGCCTGCGTTGTTCGAGGTCCAGTGCGTTACCGCGTGACCATTATCACTCCACTTATTCTTCTCAAAGCGCGCTTTTCTATAACAGTTATTGTATTGAAGAGAAAAATTGAGACTTAATAAATAAAATCCCATACTTTAAATTAGATGTTTTAGTTCATTCTTGTAAACTTTATTACAAATAAAAAACGAGAAAGTTCATCGTTCAAAACTATTTTCGTCAAAACAGGTATATCCAATGATACCTTGAGATATACTCGTAGTTAGACAGTGTTTCTGACGGAAAAGCTGTCAGAAATATAATTTTACTTGTTGACCTTTAGTGACAGAACTGTCTCCTCGAATTGTTTCAATCCAGGTAAGCAGCCTTGAGGGTATTCATAAGTGATGGGTTTTAATTAAGTACCCATATGATGCAGCATTCAAGCTACAATGAAATTCATTACATTGTAACGATGGTCGTTATCGGTGTAGCATGTGTCCTATTAGGACGTGCTGATGATTTTGATATCGACATCGTTATCCTCGTTTTAGTCGATTCTGCATTCCTTCTCGTTCAGGGTCATCAATATAGCGGATTACTTATTTTGATAGGTCGTGATGATCTTGATTTGTAGTCAATGAATATAGACTCAGGAATGCGGATATAAATCGATAAGTGGACAGTGGGTAAATAAATAATACAAGTCTTGACAGCTGAATGAATGACAATACTAATATGTTTATTTCTCGGCGTCCGAGTAATTTATACCAATGAGTAAATACATTCGCGATATATATCTGCCTTGCTCTAACGCATGGACTGGCGGTAGGTTAATTATTTATATTTGGAGATGGCTAGCCAATTTGCAGACGCTGTAAAAAGTAAATATTGTCGTTGTTCGTAGTGTGTAACAATCATTGAATTCTTCATCGGTCATTGCCCCTGTATGTTTACTATCTGACAATAATTAATTTAAATAATTGTGTTTAACAATTATTTATTTATTCATTCATTTAGGTAGGTATTCCTACAACATCTTCAGAAATTTCGAAATTTCAGTTTATCTTTCTCAAACTTACAGACGTAAAGTTCCCATCATCATCATCATCACCATCACAATGTGTGTTAATGTTGTAACATATCCACGCGTGAAATTATTTAAAGAAATTGAATGAGGTATCAAATCTGACACCTTTAGGTCTAATAAAACGAAGGTTCCACATTTTTCAGTTTTGTTTTTAAAGCAATATTTTAACCGTTTATATACAATAATATAAACCTGGTCAATAACTGTAGTACCAACTATGTATTATATTTTTAGAAAAACTAATAATAAGAACCAATTTAATATTGAATTTACCTTTATTGAAAGAAAAGGCAGTGCCCAGCCCCTCCGTATAAAATTGTTGATTTAATAGGAGCGTCTCATCAGAAAAGTGAGTCGCTAAAACGTTTTCTCCATTAAACAAGCCACATCACCTTTTATACTTTTCTTCGGTACTTGGCCCTCTATCGGATTACCTAAAAAAATGCCTGAAATAACAATCGGCCAACTAATCCGAGTAGATGGTGGAAAAAACACGTCTCGTTTTTGTTTATTTTGTCAGGAAACATTCACTGAATTCGCCCCCGGAAAATTTGACAAAACTGAGAAAATATACATTTAATGTAAAAAGGAAAATGTCATAAATTCGTTACAATACCCTAAGTAAAGAATAAAAGGAAGAGAAATGGAAAGATCAATAGCACGAGTCAAAAAAGGGCGGAGTCCGGAAATCAGCGAAGATATTTCATGTGAAAACAATTTAAAAGACCCTTATATGAGGCCACATCTTTTTTGTATGTGCCGGGATATTTCTCATTGGTAACTCTTTTTGTATGTGCCGGGATATTTCTCATTGGTAACTCTTTTATCTCACATCTGACCTTTCTTAAGGAAAGGATTTTTATAACGAGACAAATTTAGAAAACGTGAAATTCAAAAATGTTTCTTTTCGAGGTATTTCAAAATCATATAAAACATCAATATGATAATATTTTTAATTTTCGTATAAGTACCCTTCAATAAATCAAAATTGGTGATTGAGAGATATTAAAGAGCGTGACCGTGAGACAAAAGTTTATTCGAACCTTCAGGCTTTAAAATAATTGAAGAGACATGGAACTCGGGGTTCATCCGCCTGTTACAATACTACCCCTCAAGTCTAACACTAGCATAAGTAACAAAGAGGTTTATTAAACAAACTCGACAGGTATAATTTTCTCATAAATTTAATCAACATTTATCAAACCTAAGATGAAAATTTTCTCAACTCGTTATTCCGGTTTACAATATTTTTCAATCGAACACTCGAATTGTGTGCAAATAGTAACGCTTAATTAAATTTTAAATTTACATCCAGTAATTAAGATGGAAAAGAGAAAGTTTTGTATATTTTTTAACCTCGTTAATATAATACAATGTGTCACACCCGGCTGAATCAGGAAATAAAATTAGATAATATAATAAAAAGATGTAAGAATTATAAAAAAAACGATTAAGCTAAATCCAAAATAAGCTGGTTGGTATGAAGAAATTTCTGTATTATAACAAGCTCGATAATTGTAGCATGTATTATATAAACATATACACAAAATAATCAATTAAACTAAAAGTTTATAATGATTTTTCATAGACATAAAGAACGCCAATAAAAAAATATAGAATCCTAATTTAACACGGGTAGAAGGAGGCATTGGTGTCAAACTGATATATGAGTATACATACAATAATAATTATTTACTTGGGTATTATCTGTTAGTCTATTCAGGGCAAACAAAAAATTGATCCAGCGTCTCATCCTTAAGCCCACATACGCAGAGTGAACTGTCAAAAACACATTAAAAAAAAAACCCTTTCAAAAATAAATATTCATATTTATTGTTTATTGAAACTTTAAACCTTTAAGTATCTTACATAATCAAATGTTAAATACACAAAATAACATTTATTATTCTCATAAGTACAAAATAAATAAAATAAAAAATGTACAAAACACACATATAAGAATTAAAAATATTGAAAGAAATTCATTAGACGTGCTATCTACTCAATGGAAAAATCATTTTTCATGGCAATTGTTGAATTCTCTTTGGAAATTACGTAGTTCAGTTAATTCAATATCACCTTATTTTGAAATTCTTGTGAATTTCTAAGGAGATTCTTGGTGTAGTTGGTAAAATGTTTGTTTTACGACTCGGGGGTTGTGGGTACGATTAGTTGTTTATATCTAAAATAATTGAAAAGGGTTCTAGTCTGATTTTCACAGAAGACATCTTGATGTTAGTTGAAAGAGATTGTCATATGACAACAGATTCGTCAGGTTCTACTGTATAAAATGATAGTGTAATACAATACTTGTGAGTAGAAACATTATTAAGAATTAATTGGTGGATTTCCGTTAAAAATTACGGATTTCTATAGAACAAGAAATAAATTCTTCATTATAACTGAATAACTACTTTTTTATTTCAATAACTACGGCAATTCCCGTAACACAAGTTTCTACCTCTAATATCGATACAATTTTCAGGTGGAATAATGTCAGTTTGACACGACAGCAAACCAATGTTCAAATGGTATATTGTATCATTGGAAGCATCTATCATCGAAAATAAAAATGCAAAAGATAGTTTTTTTACATTATTTCGTTAAATACTCGTATTACTTACAAGTATAATTATCAGAAATAAACAGTACGAGTATAATTACTTACAAAACATGTTTAAAAATAAATTCCCCTCTTCCTTTTTTTCTTTGTTACTGTCAAAATACAAAACAATACACATTTCCAATAAAACATGACACCAGTTTATTCTCAACACCACCCACGCTGTTTTGGTAGACATGATTATTTTTCATCTAGCGCGATCTAAACAAGAATATCGAAATCTTTATAATTTTTTTATGAGTGCGACGTCAATTAGTGATGAAAATTGAACTACATAAAAGGACTTTCCTCCGGTGGCGAAATATCAGAGCGCGAAAAAAATAGGAGTGACAATGGACTTAAGGTTCAACGTCACGATAGAAAGAAAATTACTTGCAGAGGAGTAAATATACCTATGAAACCGCTTAAGACTTGGAGGTTAAACAGCCCACCAGTACTTTCAAGGAAAACTTTGCATGCAGAAAAACTCTCATTTGAGGTCACTTAATCGAAGCAATCAATCGGTTCGAAGATATATTTATATAAGGTCAAATGATCGTCAAATGAAATGATTGATTTAATCAATCCTATTACAACTTACTACAACTTAAATCTCAAAGTTGATGCAGAAGATTGCAAAAAAATACAAGCTAAAAAAAATGACAAAGCTTGTACGGCCAAGTTGGGATGTCCAATAACTTGGATACTTTCACAGGAAGCCAAGGCACGATCTGACGCATGGAAAAGATACATGTCTTTCCACGGTGGATGACGACCGTCAATGTTGGCAAGTTATAGAATACGGGCGCCATATATTCTTGTGGGCTAGCCCTTACCGAGAAGAATGATTTTATGTTTCGCGGCACGAATGAAGTGAGCCCAGTTCAGACCGAGAGTGCTTCCTTCAAGGATGTCCTATATAAGCCTTGGTGATAGTCAATAGTGCCCACCGTTGACATTACGTAAGCGAGCGATATCTGTGCTGCAAATATTTGTATTGCATTACACTTTCATGGTATACAGTACAACCTGGCGGGTTTATTGGCACGTGGCAATATTTTCCAATCAACCAGAAAAAATATTAAAGGGGAAGTGAAAACTAGACTGGAATTCTTTTTAAAAAAAATATGGTTCCAACGGGAATCAAACCCAATACATCCGGGCTGGGAGACAAGCGTATTACCAACTAGTCCTCGGAGGTCGTCTTTCATACAAGATACCAGCTAGAACTAAGGACTACTTGCATACCAACCACTTCACTTCCACCTGAAGAGATTCACGAGATTTGATATAAAAACAAATATCGCGAAAGTTAACATAAATAAGTGGAATAGAATAGATCTTTATACAATTGATCGTTACTATTACTTTTTTTGTATAATAACTACCAGTAATCAATAAATATATTATTTACTTTAAGTCACAATATGCCTTAGTGAAAAGGGTGTTTTATTTATTTATCACATAGTATTGAGATATGTATTACTAATTGTCAGTATTTTGCGGAATAATATGGTAAAATTTACTAAATATTATGGAAACGTAATATTTTTCCATATGTACGAGAGTGGATTGCGTTATGAATTTGAGTTAATGAATATTCATGAAGGTTTAGTATCTTCAAGTCCAACTTTCGTGTTTTGTAAATTGAATTAATGTAAAATATCTGGATTAGTAAAATATTCAATTCATTTTAATATAACATTTAAGTTTTGTTTTTTCAACGTCATGACACAAACAATATAATTTTTATCACAAAAAAAATGTACATATCACCTAGCTTTAATTTTTTTTAATGAAGACAAGTATAGGATTGTAAAGAAAATATACATATATATTAAAGAGAAAATTTCAGTCTAACGTCACGGCCTTCCTTTTACACATGTGTCAGTGACAGTGTCACTGCTATGTCTAGCAATTTCAATTAAAAACTCTCCGTGTTTGAAGATTTTTACGACTAGTTTAAAATATTTTTCAAAGTTGCCATGATGAGTGCCATGATTAAATGGTTTATATTACGGAAGGACGTTTTTTTTACATCGCACTGAGCATGAAGGCTACAACGCCTTCCGAAACCTCGAGCATTTAAAGCTATCATCCAGAAAGAGTTTCATCCATTTGTATGTACCTAGAGAAATAATTTTCTTCGGCCTCACACTAATCATGGTTTGGAAACCACTGGAATAGATACAAAATTCACTTGCACTTTGTAATCGCACTTTTTGACAATACAGCTGTAAGTCTAGCGCGTAAGGGTATTGTTACCTGGTGAACTTTTAAATAACACTTCTAGGCCACGAAGATCTTCATATCTGCGAGATGGCGTCTGTGTTACTTTTTTATGTAAATTTACTTTATTTTAACTCGCTAAGCTCATCAATTATGATTCTAAGAAATATTCTATTAAGTTAATTCAACATAAATGAGGTTTAATCTGAAATTCTATTTCAAATACATATATCTTCTAATGTTATTAGGTTTTATTTAAAATGGTCCCTTCTTAGAAAATCTAATGTTTCAACCTTACTTTTCTTGACCTTACTTGTTGACAAGACTAAATTAGGCAGAATAAATGTATTTGGCAACTACTAAAAGATTTCAGTATTTTGTTTAAAGAGCCAAAATAAGGATTACAAGAAAATAAACACAAACTATTACATTGATGTTTCGGTTTAAAAAATAAATACAAACTATCAAATTACATTGATGTTTCGGTTTAAAAAATAAATACAAACTATCAAATTACATTGATGTTTCGGTTTAAAAAATAAATACAAACTATCAAATTACATTGATGTTTCGGTTTAAAAAATAAATACAAACTATCAAATTACATTGATGTTTCGGTTTAAAAAATAAATACAAACTATCAAATTACATTGATGTTTCGGTTTAAAAAATAAATACAAACTATCAAATTACATTGATGTTTCGGTTTAAAAAATAAATACAAACTATCAAATTACATTGATGTTTCGGGATAAGTCAAAATACTACAAGAATAAATTCTATTTCCTTAATTTATAGGAGGTAAATTCAACATGGAAATTACCAAAACGTATTTTTTGTTTCGTTTTTATTATGTATAAATCTTTAATACAAATATTTGCAAACGTGTACATGTGATATGTATAGGTATACCGACCATATGTGATATGTATAGGTATACAGATCATATGTGATATATATATAAGTATACCGACCATATGTGATATGTAAAGGTATACCGACCATATGTGATATATATATATATAAGTAAACCGACCATATGTGATATGTATAGGTATACCGACCATATGTGATATGTATAGGTATACCGATCATATGTGTTATGTATAGGTATACCGATCATATGTGATATATATAAGTATACCGACCATATGTGATATGTATAGGTATACCGACCATATGTGATATGTATAGGTATACCGATCATATGTGATATGTATAGGTATACCGATCATATGTGATATGTATAAGTATACCGACCATATGTGATATGTATAGGTATACCGATCATATGTGATATGTATAGGTATACCGACCATATATGATATGTAAAGGTATACCGACCATATGTGATATGTAAAGGTATACCGACCATATGTGATATGTATAGGTATACCGACCATATATGATATGTAAAGGTATACCGACCATATGTGATATGTAAAGGTATACCGATCATATGTGATATGTATAGGTATACCGACCATATATGATATGTAAAGGTATACCGACCATATGTGATATGTATAGGTATACCGACCATATGTGATATGTATAGGTATACCTACCATATGTGATATGTAAAGGTATACCGACCATATGTGATATGTAAAGGTATACCAACCATATGTGATATGTATAGGTATACCGACCATATATGATATGTAAAGGTAGACCGACCATATGTGATATGTATAGGTATACCGACCATATGTGATATGTATAGGTATACCGACCATATGTGATATGTATAGGTATACCGACCATATACACAAATTTAAAATTTTAGAATTTATTTTCATTTTATATTATACTCGTAATTATAAGCTAACTTAATTCTTATTTCCTTTTTTTGCATTCACCATTGTAATATTTTTGTGATTTTACAACCCGTTTCAAAGTCTTCCATTTTTCAAGTCAAGTTTAATTTATTTTATTGAAAATGAACATGACACCACAAAGTGAGACAAACGTCTTTTTCATTGTGTAAATTCTGATGCCATATTGTAAAATTCAAAACTAATATTTATTAAAAGGTTAATCATAATATAAATAGGCCAAAGCCCGTACGACGGTTGTCGTCAAAGAAAGAATACGAGAATTGAATTTTGAATACAAGAGAGCGATAAAGAAATACTTGGATTCTCTGCGAAAGTTATTCGAAATTTGAATCTCGGTGGGTCCGTGATACTGAACGAATTTTAAATACCTAGCTAACAATTTTTGAACCGGTTTAAAAGGGGACGATGTGCTTTCCAGTTTTCAATTTTGTCCTGAAATTTACTACTACCTCTCTCAGATAACACCAAACACTTCGGTTACTTGATTGAAATTAAAATTAATACATCATACCTATCTTAAAAATTATAATTTTTTTCTGACAAAATAAATTAACTTCTATGTTATATTTATGTAACAGTTATAAAACAAAATGTAACGTACCAACATCTTCAACAAAAAACACAATTTGAGATACATATTTATTTCAAAATATGATGTTTTTTCAAAATATTTTTTCAAAATACGACGACCTCCGTGGCCTGGTGGTAAGACACTTGTCTGCCGATCCGGAGGCTGCGGGTTCGATCCCCGCTGGAACCTAGATATTTTTAAATAGGATTCAAGTCTGGTTAACACTTAGGGCCTATAAAAACATATTTCTGGTTGGTTGGAAGAGATTGCCACATGGTAATAAACACGCCAGGTTAAAAAAATAATATACGAGTATGAATATTAAATATGTAAGAAAATACCAATGTAAAGTTTAACACGCAAGTAAAAAAAATTTAAATACAGTTAATTGAATTTAATCAACAATATCGTCGTTGTTAAGGAAAAAGTCATTAATTACCATTTTTGCTCAAAATTTTCATTTCATTATGTGAATTAAAATTACAAATCTTTTTCATTCTTAAAGTAAAAAACGGCATTATTAAAGCCAATAGCGAAGTTAGGCCACTAAAAAAATCATTAACTGTAAAAATTGATTGTTTGTTTGTATGGAAAAGTCATTATATTACTTGATGAGCTCCATAAAGTATAAATGCAATTAATGCCTTTTCCTTAACAACGACAATATGTTACAGCACTTGATTTGGAAAAGGATAATCCAGGGACCACGCAAATACGATATGAATATGCCAATTAAAAATAAACTGAAGATAAAATGGGACAACCATATTCCCAGATTAGACCTTGGATTAATAAAATATTGGAATGATTATGTTGAACTGAAAAACATCAGCATTAAAAATATTCACCAAACCAGGTATGAAGGTATCCGATTGATGCAATATTGACTCTCATATTATTGCATTTATATTAACAGTGACGGCACAAAATATTTTGGTGTGAGTGGGTTGTCTATAATCTTCTTCATATTGTGTCAAGGCACTAAGCTGTTTTCACCCAGAATACTGCCATCTTGGCAGCACTACGCATTAAACGAATTATATCTTCCTCGGTGCAAGACATCGGACTGCTTGAACAGCAAGTTTTGAATGAACTAGATTTCTAGATCCTCCAAGGCAGTTCAAAGCCAGGTATACAGGAAAAGCAATCCACTAGGGAGCGATGTTTGCCTTTACTCGATCATCTTAGCTAAACAGGTGGTTTTAAAGTTAAACATTGTGTAGGTTTAGTAGTCTTGATAAAACTGTGCATGGAATTGAACCTAAGGGTCTTGGCCGGTGGTTAAGCGAAAGATGTCCATGGGCATCCAGTTGATTGGATCTCTCAGCATTGCTTATATTCCTCCTGAGTTTTGGAGGAGCAATGCCGATTAGGATATGCGTGGTATTTAAAATAAAATATTTATGTTATTTTTCTCAGCAAGCTAACGCTTAAATTATTTATTTATTTAATTAACAACACAAGAGTGTCTTTATATACAAATGAACATGTGACAGGTTATACACGTACTTAAAATTATTGACAAATAATACAACTTTATCTTAAACTAACATTAAAATACAAAAAGCAGTAGTAATAATAAATTACAGTCATCATTTTAAAATTATTTAATAATCTTTGAAAATTTTGTGGGAATTTTATGGATAGATATTGAGATATAGAAAACACACGGCCTCATTAGTAGAACGATATGCAAGTTGCTTTACAGAATTAAAAGCTCCATACATGTTGATGCAGGGTTACTCAACTCCCGAGGCAAAGTATTGTCCTTAATGTTTTGTTTGTATTACGTTATTTACATTAATAAACGAGGGCACAAAGTAAATTATAAACAAACGTTAGTTCCATTCCGTTAGTGGAATTTGGATTTTTCACAATTTTTCCAATATTTTTGTTTCACGCTTATTATCTACAAAAATTCCTTCATCAACAAATATAAAACCGTTTTTCCTTCTTGGTAGCAATTAAAGGCTCAAATTTCATCAGATTATATAAACAACCTTCATCCTAAAACATTACCCATCCATCAAAAACCGCGCAATACCCCTTTCTCAATCACCCTTCAGAATGGTTTAGGGATGGGGATGATAGCTAATGAAAATTATATTCAAAGTTGATTGTTGAAAAGGGGTTGGTTTCAGGTTTTTTTTTTCGGAAATTGGATCAACTTTATTTAAATTCTAAAGGCTTCAGCAGCTGATCAATTGCATGAAATTTCAAAACTCTAATATAAATATATATAGGATGATTGATTTTAATGCTTAAAATAACAGGTGAAAAAGTTGGTTTATAGTGAACTTCATATGATCTGTGTAATTTTAAACTCCTAAGCAACTGGAATTACTGAAAAAAAATTAAAGGCTCTCGCTAGTTTGGTAGTGAGCGATAACACAATGATGACTAGTTGATTGGATACTAGATCCATTTGCAAAATGATGAAGAATCATTTTATATTTTGTTTTACTTGTTTATGTTTCCACAATGACTTCATTTGACAGTTTGCATTGACTAACAACACGCAGTTTTGTTAGTCAATGGGAATTGTCAAATTAGTTTTCCTGTTAGACTGAATAAAACGGCACATTTCCTTCAACATGACATACTTTCTTCACACCCATACATATTTTTACCATTCTTTGTGTTTTTATTCTGTACCCTTCCTTCATTTAAAATATTGATTTCTTGCTCCAGCTGCACTCTACTAGACCTTTCTTTTATATGCTTTCCAGTCATGTTTGCATTATACTCGTATATATGATTTGTTTGATTTAAGTAACTCATTCACTCGACGTACCAAAATTACGTCAACCATATCTTCAACATCTTGCATATTAAATTAGTTTTAAGTTTACATTCATATTTCACAACTTCATTCCATATTCTGTCATACAACTCCCCCTCTACACTCCTTATAACTTCTGGATTCATGCATTTAAACAGCAATTTGGTTCATTTAATTTATCAGACGAACTCCGTGGCCAAGTTGATGAGATGCATGGCTGGGATTTTGAGTACAATTCCCCAAACAAAAAAATTAAAACAGTGTTATCAGTCCGGTTTAAGAGTGTATCTGGCAAAATAACTTAAACATGCTACAAGTATATTTATGTTGTGGCCTGTCGATGTGTGCGAGGGCGAAAAGTAAAACTTGCCTATTCAAGTAGATCTTATGACTCGATTTCTGGGAAATTATTGTCTTCAATCCATTATCTTTAATATGTTCACACCGCCAATCTAGATATGTTGAAAGGTATCACACAAAAAAAATACTGCATATAACTTCATATAACTTTCAGCAGCGTTTTTTCAGATCTTGTTTTTCATTTTCCTTTCCAATTTTCTCTGTTCAGCATCAAAGTTTAAAAATGTACCAGCCACTCTGTATATATTAAAGTCAAAATATTTTTTTATCTCAGCAGACTTAAGGCTTCAGTTTTGAATTTTAAATTTTCTTTGAACAAGTTTATACATTTCATCGCTTCTCTGTAAAAAAAGGAAAGATCTAAATATTTCACGATCGTTATAACTTTTATTTGATTTAAGCTTTGAACTTTCTTTCTATCATTTTTTTACATATTACTCACACTAAAATATATCGACTTGGTATCCTTTTAATGGTAAGGAGATGAGAAGAGCTTAAATACTTAACAATATATAATTTCATCATTAATTGTATTTTTGCAAAAATGTTATAAAATATAATATTTTCAAACGTGAAAAAATGTTAATATTATATATTTTTCTCTCATAAGATCTTCATAGGGGCATCTGGCAACACAACTTTTACTTGGAAATTTCAAAATTCGAATCTACAACAACACCTTTGAAATAAAAGCATCTGTGCCTACTTCACCGGTTCTAAAACCTTAAGGCCGAAAACAGCATGTCCGCGTTATCAATTAAGATATGTTGTGGGATGCCATTACAATGAATAAAATACTTATAGAATGTTGCTTCTTTTTATTCACGTTTTGTATTGATTAGATTATTAACAGTAAAAAAGTATGTTTTTTTTATTTTTTGTTAGTTTTGTTTTAAGAAACAATATATCAAAAGATTTAAGTGTAAAAAATTAAGACTTGTACCCTTTTTTTTGGGTACCATCGACTATTGAATTCGAAACACCCGGACTGGATACAAACGTTATTACTTTATAAACAAGATAATTTTTATTATCAGCTCTCGCGATTAATTTGTTCTTTATTTTAGATGGAACAATAAGAAATAATGATGTTAACAAACTGTTTTAAAATATTTTAATACGGGTCTTCATTTATAAAATTTACTTAACTATAGTAGTGAAAATATTCAATGTGAGAGAATCGATTAGTTGGCAAAAATATTTTAATACGGGTCTTCATTTATAAGATTTACTAAACTAGTGAAAATATTCAATCTGAAAGAATCGATTAGTTGGCAAACATATTTTAATACGGGTCTTCATTTATAAATTTTTTTCCCTGTAATTTTTCTTCTTTTTTAATGTCTTGTATTTTTCAAAGTAATTGGGCTAAGCCTGTTTTGAAAAAATAAATAAATAAATAAGATTTACTAAACTAGTTAAAATATTCAATATGAGAAAATTAATTAGTTGGCAAAATATTTTAATACGGATCTTCATTTATAAGATTTATTTAACTAGTGAAAATATTCGATGTGAGAGAATCGATTAGTTGGCCAAATATTTTAATACGGGTCTTCATTTATAAGATTTACTAAACTAGTGAAAATATTCAATGTGAGAGAATCGATTAGTTGGCCAAATATTTTAATACGGGTCTTCATTTATAAGATTTACTAAACTAGTAAAAATATGCGATGTGAGAGAATCGATTAGTTGGCAAAATATTTTAATACGGGCCTTCATTTTAAGATTTACTAAACTAGTGAAAATGTTCAATGTGAGAGAATCGATTAGTTGGCAAAAATATTTTAATACGGGTCTTCATTTATAAGATTTACTTTACTAGTGAAAATATTCGATGTGAAAAAATCGATTAGTTGGCAAAACTATTTTAATACGGGTCTTCATTTAAAAGATTTACTAAACTAGTGAAAATATTCGATGTGAGAGAATCGATTAGTTGGCAAAAAAACTACGCGTTGATAAAAAAAATTTAAAACTTTTAACTATTTTTGTATAGAGCATTATTAAATAAAAATATATATAACTATCCAAAGTGCAATTAGTATTGTCATTGCCTGTAAATAAATCGCATATATTTAAAAAAGATTGTATGCAGTGGTATGCTAAAATTTCACTTGATTAAACAAGCGAAGCGTGACCATTGAAAATAAGTGCGAAAAGCAGAAACAAATGTGGTACATATGTGTGCCATGCAAAAAAATCTGGCATTACAATGTATAACTGTGATAGATAAGATAAAAATAAAAGGACAATTGAATGGTTGAATTAAAATAGGCACTAAGTACCAAAAAAAAAACAAAAAAAAACTAAGTATGCAGTTTCGTTATATATGTCGTATATAATGAAACTGCATACTTAGTTTTTTTTTTGTTTTTTTTTTTTGGTACTTAGTGCCTATTTTGATTCAACCATTCAATTTATCTACCACCGTTTAGAGAGTAAATTCTATTCTAGCGCGCTTCAGCTCTGGACTTGAACCCACTATTATTGACAAATAAGAAATGTTACAAAATAAATATGTAAACATTAAGTGTAAAGTAAAGAAGGTCGTGCTTCTGGTCATTAGATTGGGTACTTCAAAAACGTACGGTTCGTTAAAAAAAACATATTTGGTAAGAAATTAGTAGAAAGCTTATCAAGGGAAGACGAACTACAAAGAAACCTTTGAAGATCTTTCAATATATGATTGATACACATTTGCTTTAAGTGTAGTGTAGTATATATGTATCGTGCTCAAATATGATCATTAATATTGATAACATAGATCATTAATATTGATAACATAGAAGAAGAAGATGACCTCCGTGGCCTGGTGGTAAGACACTTGTCTGCCGATCCGGAGGTTGCGGGTTCGATCCCCGCTGGAACCCAGATTTTTTAAAAATAGGTTTCCAGTCTGGTTAACACTTAGGGACTATAAAAATATATTTTTCCTTGGCTGGAAGAGATTGCCACATGGCAATAAACTCGTCAGGCTAGAAAAAATGTTAAAGAAGAAGTGACTGAAGGGATGCCTGTTTTTTTAGACGGACGTTATTAATTGAATTATGTAAGTTATCTTAAGATGGTTTGGCCACATTGAGAGTGTAGCGAAAGACCTACAAAACAAATATTTATATATAAGAATGAGTGGTACGCGAGGAAAAAGTAACAGAGGAAAAAAATGAACGATATAGTAAAAACATTCACCAAGACGTATAAAAAACGAAAGATAATTTATGGACAAAAAAATAAGGTGTATTAGTGTATGTTCGGTAAAAACTTATTTGGATCTCAGTATAATTGTAATAACAAATAATCCTGGATTATAAGTCCTAAAAAACCTTTAAACCTTATAAAACGCTTTTTTAAACATAATTTATCTACGGAATCTTTAAGATGTTTAAGCTAACTAACATTCTTAGCACCGGGATACCAATACATTCAGATAAATAAATGTCGGAAAGACTGGAAAATCTTCCTCCCGCCGGTCTAAGAAAATTTTACGTGCTTGGGTGCTATGCAATTATTTTAATTACTGTCCTGACTGCAGGGACATTTCGAAGCTTACTTAGACAGTTTTTTATTGAATGTTGATTGACATGGATTTAGAAATTTTATTTTTAGTGTACTATATGTACGAACGAGTGAATTCGGATTGTTAATTAAGAAGATGTGGTCATATGTAAATTATTTTGGGAAAAAAATCAAAAACACATCTTACAAATAACGATAACTAGTACTTGTATATTAAAATAAAATGTTCTTATAATATTTGAGAACAATGTTAACCTGAAGTTTTTTTTATTTTCAACAAAAAAACTTTCAAATCTTTTATGACGTTTTTAATAAGGTGTTTCATTTTAGAAGTGTTTTTGTTGATATGTAACAAATAAAACTGCTAACCATTAATTAGTGAGTCAACCACACAGTAAGAAAAATGTGTACATTTTTTAATATTTAGTTGAAGTATTTATAAATGTTCGGATATTTTATATAATTAAGAAAAGTGTGCACGTTTAGCTTAATTTTTAGCTGACGTGTAAATTATTGTTTAGCTATTTTATATAATTTAGAAGAATATACATTTTTTTCTTAATGTTTAGTTAACTCTAACTAATCATTGTTTTTTTTCTTCTCAAATTTGTATATTAAACTTTGTTTAAAAAAATACATCTCTTAACGAACAAATCAATCTTCAGTTTCCCTTCATGCATCATCCATGTTTCAAAACCATGTCCAACAAATGGGCCGTAATTTCATACCATGTAATGCAAACAGCACTGGAGAATTACGAGTTAGGTATATACGAGTATGTAGGTAAAGAGGGTGGATCGTCAATCTCACCTGTCAAATGCGCCAGAACAATCCAGGTCACCAGGCCGCCCCTTCGTCTGCTGTAGTCCACCCTATTTGTGCCACCCCTTCCGGGGTTGTTCCTCGGTTCACACATGACTGCACTTTGTTGCAATGGCGAATTTACTCTTTAACTACTTCGCTACACTGGTGATTTTGCCGTCGTTTCACTCAACGGCTACTAACATCACTTAGTAACACATCTACGGTTAGAGTTTAAAACGTTTTCGTTACGGTCGCGCGCTCACAATTTTCACTGTCAATTTTCGAAAATGAACACTCGCTTTACACTTGTCACGAATAAATTTAGAATCTAGCACTATTTTTACACTACCTTACCGAATAATTGGCTTTAATAAAAATACTTCTTTTTTCCTAAACGATTTAATAAGTATGCACTATAATTATAGTATTTATTTCCCATAAACTGTTTTACCTTTGTTATTTCCAAAGTTTTCTAAACACTTTTATCCAATTTCACATTTTAAATCACTTTGCTGTAATTTCTCCCGTCCCTGGAAAAGAAATAAAGTTTTAAGTTATTTCAATATTTGACAAAATTGTTAGTGGTATTCCTCACAGTAATTTAAATTTAAATAAGCAGATTTTTAAAATCAAACCAACAACAAAATACATTCTAAAAAATAACTTTTACAAAGGTTGGGCATCATTTTAAGCACCTTTGATATACAATTGTTAATCTGTGTTACTTTTTGAAAGAAAATAATACAGAGTTATAGTTAAACAACAGTTGATAGAAAAATAAATGCTTTTCAGATATAAAAAAGTGATTATTTAAACCTGTTTCGTAAAGGTAAAATGCCTATTTAATATTCGAATATCAGATTTGCGATTTTTTCAATACTAAAATAATTGAACCATTTATTTCAGGATGCGTGAATACTTATTTAAATATGGTTGAATAAACGAAATGAAAATTTGAAATTAATTCCGAATCCAAACAGATGTGACAGTATCACTAGAATAATTTATATTCCCATTTTTGCATACTTTTCGGTTAAATTACTTGTTTGTTTTGCGTTTTAAAGATAAATTTCGTTGATTGAGCCTTGTGTTTGTTACTTGAATTTTATAACACAATTAGTGGTATTTTTCAGAAAAATCTGTGTTTTGTTTTATAGTTAATTATTTGAAAATTTTAAATTATATTTTAATTTTTTAGTTCAACTTTTATTGAAACTATGGATAATTTAGTTATTTTCACATATTTAGTAACATTTGTAAAATTATCGTTTTGATTGGTATTTTATTCTAAATTTATTGTTTAAATAAGTGACATTAAAGTAAACTTGACAAATTATAGTCATTTACTTAATAAAAATAAAATATCAACATACTAAAAAATCAACACAATTCAGAATATGTACGGTGCATGTGACCCATGCATAACGAAATCGACACAATTCAGAACATGTACGGTGCATGTGACCCATGCATAACAAAATCAACACAATTCAGAACATGTGCGGTGCATATGACCCATGCATAACAAAATCAACACAATTCAGAACATGTACGGTGCATATGACCCATGCATAACAAAATCAACACAATTCAGAACATGTACGGTGCATGTGACCCATGCATAACAAAATCAACACTATTCAGAACATGTACGGTGCATGTGACCCATGCATAACAAAATCAACACTATTCAGAACATGTACGGTGCATGTGACCCATGCATAACAAAATCAACACAATTCAGAACATGTACGGTGTATGTGACCCATGCATAGCAAAATCAAGACTATTCAGAACATGTACGGTGCATATGACCCATGCATAACAAAATCAACACAATTCAGAACATGTATGGTGCATGTGACCTATGCATAACAAAATCAACACAATTCAGAACATGTACGGTGCATGTGACCCATGCATAACAAAATCAACACTATTCAGAACATGTACGGTGCATGTGACCCATGCATAACAAAATCAACACAATTCAGAACATGTACGGTGTATGTGACCCATGTATAACAAAATCATCACAATTCAGAAGATGTACGGTGCATGTGACCCATGCATAACAAAATCAACACAATTCAGAACATGTACGGTGCATGTGACCCATGCATAACAAAATCAACACTATTCAGAACATGTACGGTGCATGTGACCCATGCATAACAAAATCAAGACTATTCAGAACATGTACGGTGTATGTGACCCATGCATTACAAAATCAACACTATTCAGAACATGTACGGTGCATATGACCCATGCATAACAAAATCAACACAATTCAGAACATGTACGGTGCATGTGACCCATGCATAACAAAATCAACACTATTCAGAACATGTACGGTGCATGTGACCCATGCATAACAAAATCAACACAATTCAGAACATGTACGGTGTATGTGACCCATGTATAACAAAATCATCACAATTCAGAAGATGTACGGTGCATGTGACCCATGCATAACAAAATCAACACAATTCAGAACACGTACGGTGTATGTGACCCATGCATAACAAAATCAACACAATTCAGAAGATGTACGGTGCATGTGACCCATGCATAACAAAATCAACACAATTCAGAACATGTATGGTGCATGTGACCTATGCATAACAAAAACAACACAATTCAGAACATGTACGGTGCATGTGACCCATGCATACCAAAAACAAACAAAAAACACATATGTAAATAATATGACAAAATAATTCAAATATACATTGGGAAAAAATTGAGACAAAATAAAATGGATAAATTTGTATCCCAACAAGACCTATTATTAAAGAAATGCCGGAGAGGAACATTCCTGATCTTAATAACATCAACATTAAAAAATTCCAGAAAACCAGACATAAAGTTATCAAACTGTTGCATTCTCGCGATTGATACATTACAAAGTGTAAACTATCGTTATGTTAAAATTGCCATTGGCACATTTGAAATACAAAAGATTCCGTGTATTTCTAGTAGGAGTGCGGAAACTTATTTGAACCAATATATCAGAATTATCAATAATATTATGAATATCCTTAATATTATATTATTTTTATTGTTTTCATTGTAATGGGATAAGATTTTTTCAATCAATAACAAATTAAAACAAAAGGATTTATTATTTGTTTTGAAGGGCTTTCAAAAAATGTTCTGTCAATATTCCTGTATTGATTGAATTGTTGGATTACAGCAAGATTCTTATCCGTTAACTGAGCCTACACAGGCTTATAGACGCTTAGTCAGTGATGTTAAATATATTTTAAAAGAATCATAATTACTTTTTTGTAGTAAACTTGATAAGAGAAAGTTAAAAATTTTGCTATTTATGTAGTATTTTCTCAGACGATAAAAGTGATACGAAGGATGTTGAACGGCGAATTACGATAGGAAACAAAGCCATAAGGATACTCAAACAAATATTTGGGCACTCAATTTTATTAACATCTACTAAGATAATTATCGAAACAGTATTTTACTACTAATTTTGATGTAGAGAAGTGAAATGTGGACATAGAAACACATATCTGATAAGCACCGATAATATACTGAAGGAATGCGTGCACTAACAAGAATGGGGGGACAGTGAATGGGTTAATTTAAGGTTCATGTGAACTTACGATGGATATTTCAAGAAAGATAAAGAAGGGCGTTCCAAGAAAGATAAAGAAGCGAAGGGTGAAAGGATATACTCGTAGATATATAGAACAAATGAAAAACGAAAGATTAACAAAATAAAATATTAACTGCAAATGTGAATGGAAGGTGTGGTAGAGAATGACTTGAGTAAAAAAGTATGGTTGGAACATATTAACACTTGCCGTACGGTGATGGATAGCGAATGACCATGACTTATATTTTATTTAATTTCTCGAAATATACTGCTTGCAGGGTCTTCATACTTTATGTATTCCTCATCGAAACCTCTATGATTTGAATGATGTCATTAGGAAACAAAACATTCATAGTTAATTCAACAGAAATTAATGATTTTAAATCGCGAATTGACGAAATGTCAAACACCTGCGTATGACTCATTCTTTTTTGACAGTTCGTATAGCCCCATTCCAGGGGTTCGTCACCAGTTTTATAATCCTGATTGTTATTTTTAATTTTTATCTTGTATGTTTTTTCTATAATCATTTTTTATCTGGTATGTTATATTGTACCATTACTCTTTTTATAATAAATGTACATTTTTTTTATTATTTCATTTTCAAAAATATAATAATTGAGATGGCGGGAAATATCGACGGCGATGATAGCGATTTGGAATTTAAGGCGACAGGCAATATATCAGAATCAGAAGATTTTGTCGAGGTACAGGATGAAGTATATTCTGATTTGGAAACGAGTGAAGAAGACGAAGAAATATTATTTACATCAAAACATGGATTCGAATGGAGTTCATTACGAGTACCACCTCAATCTTCGAGGCATCGGTCGGGTATCAAATATTCTCATCGAAGATTCTGGACTGAGAAATTCAAGTATAAATGTACATTCCATAAAAGATATGTGTTGTCTGTTTGTAAACGAAGAGGTGGTAAAAGTGATGTTTAAGAAACAAATCGTCATTTAAATCGAATTCATTCAGAAAAGAACCAACCAATATCAAAAGACGAGTTATATGAATTCATTGGAATATTGCTCGCACCTGGCAGAAATCGAACACGAAAGCTATCTTTGAGTGAATTGTGGATAAGTGAAAGTCCTTTTTGCCAGTCATTTTTCACAACAGCTCTGTCTCGAGATAGATTCATCTATATTTACAGTCATATTCGTTTTGATGATAAAGAAACCCGAGAAGAGAGATATCAGGGTTTTTTCAGATAAATTAGAACCAATTAAGTGGATTTCAAAAATGTTTATGGATATGTGCAAAAGCAATTATTCTCCATCTTCGAATATAACTGTAGATGAACGTTTGGCAAACTTTAGAGAGAATTGTTCATTTCGCGTGTACATGAAGTCTAAACTTGGTAAATATGGCATCAAAATCTGGGTTGCTGCCGACTGCGGCGGCATATGACGCATAACAAATTTACAGGCTTATTTTGGTATGATAAATAATCGTAGAGAGAGATAAATCAAGGTAACTGAGTAGTTATAGAAATGGTTCAACCGCAGTATGGCACGAACAGGAGGATAACCACAGGTATTTTTATTACCTCCATCAAATTAGCCGATAATCTTTTATTAAAAGGTTTAACTCTAACTGGCACGCTTCGAAAAAATAAAAGAGTAATCTCACTTGAATTTATACCGTCTAGAGAGAAAACAATCCATAGTAGCTGAAAATAAAATACTTGTTTCGTGTGTACCACAAAAAATAAAGCAGTATTATTATTATCCACTCAATTCAATGATGCAGAAATTGATTATTCAGAAAAACAAAAGCCACTATAGTAATTATACATCATTATAATAATACGAAAATTGGAGTAGATACGGGAGACCAAATTACTTGAGAGTACTCTTGCTCACGGTCAACGAGAAGATGGCCTTTCCGTCTTTTTATGGAAATTATAGATATGGCTGCATTGAATGCATACCTCTTATGGATAGACAAATATCCAGAGTGGAAACAAAATAATTAATACCACCGAAAACATTTCACAAGAGAGTTAAGTTTGGAATTGGCAATGCCCAATATCTTAAAAAGGAAAAAACAGCAACAACAAGATGCTTTTAATACAGTTTTAACATATTGTGGCGAGTCAATATCCGAAACATTAGTAAATAATACCCTGTTGGCACCCCGTGAGGTCCTCAAAAGAGAAAGTGGTGAAAAAAAACCAGGCTATTCTGCAATATTTGTTAAACACCTGCGTGTTTAGTACGTAGAATATAGTAAAAAAAAAGTGGTTTCATGCCCCAATTGCGATAACTTTCTCCACAGGATTAAACTTTGATTTTATGATATGTTTGTCCTATTTTCAAATTTTCTGTAGTGTTTATATTTTCCAAATTGCATATATTTTATTGATTTAAATTTCGTGTTTGTTTATATATAATTTTGAATTTCGTGTTTGTTTATACTATATAAATTTCTCGCCCTAAAACCTTGATTTTTGAATTTATATATTCATTTTATATTTTGTTTATATGTTATTTATTGTCTTTATTCGAATTATGGTTTTATTGCCAAAAAAATACACGCTACATTTTATTGTATAATTTTATGAAAAAAAATTAAAAGGCTGGAAATCTCTTATCACACATGCGCATTCTGAATGTTGCGCAGACCGAACGACGCAGCGTAAAAATAATATTCTTATAGAAATGCCTTTCTGTTTTAGCTCTTATTTTATCATTTCTTACCTTTATTTTATATTATTCGACATTTTATTACATAATAAAATGATGTTTATAGCTAATAACAAAAAATAACCTAGCAGATTTTGCATAATTTTAATTTGAAACATACATGTTTAGTGTACCCTCAGTGTCCAACGCCGTTACTGGCGTAATTTTTTAGCACAGTAAGGGAAGTGTTAAAAGGTTGGAGACCTCTTTTCAGTCATGCGCATTCTGAACGTTGCGCAGACCGAACGACGCAGTGGGAAAATTATATTCCTATAGAAATGTCACTTCTCTGTTTCAACTATTATTTTATCATTTCTTACACTTATTTTATATTATTCGACATTTTATTACATAATAAAATGATGTTTATAGCTAATTAAAAAAAAAATAATAGATTTTGCATAATTTTAATTTAAAACATACATTTTTAGTGTACCCTCAGTGTCCAACACCGTTACTGGCGTAATTTTTTAGCACAGTAAGGGAAGTGTTAATGATATTTTGAAAGAAGGAATTGTAAAAAAATCAGAGGTACTGAAGGAGTTGTATGAAAAGGCGTATATCAGTTTGTAACTTAAGGTTATTCCACTAATAGTTCAAATGGTTTTATTAACATGTTATTGAGTGTGGGTTTCTTCTTGTTGTTTTGATTTTTGTTGTTTTGTATTTCTGTTTCTGTATATTTTTGTGTTAATTTTTATTCTTATGATTGTGTGCGGTATATTATGGGATGAACATTTTTGGTTTTATTTTTGTTTCATTATGGATTCATTTTTGTTTTTATTCTTATGATTGTGTGCGGTATATTATGGGATGAACAGGTTTGGTCTTTCTGGAGTGATGATGTGTGAAGAGTTTGATTCCGCGTGATGTTTCCAGTTGTAATTGAGTGTCACTGTTTGTCAGGTTGATGAGAACGTGCAACTGGGTTTTGTTTTTGTGTAATCAAAAATCGGAAAGAAGTATCGATTTATTTTTTCATGCTAAATATCCTCAGTGAGATATAGGCAAAAGCCTAGTTTACTGGGGATACGACAAATGAAAGGCGACAAACCCAGATCCATTAAAATAATGTATGTCGAAATTAAATTACCTGTTGTTTTTTCGCAAATTATGTATATTTCTTGTCATGTGTAATAATAAATAAATAAATTTACTATAATATTTTCAATTATCTTTGGAAATATTATCTCTCTAAGGCCTGGAGTAGAAATGTTAACCAATCAATAAGGATTCCATTATATTCAATATACATCCAATTTATATCGTGAATTTAATATTTTAATAAGTACCCATATATATTCGGAACGTTCTAAATTTCGTCGAAAGGGAAAAATAAATATATGATATTAAACAGATTTCACCAGAAAATTATTTAAAAAGTAATGATTTGTAAAAACAGATATCGCACATTTTTTTAATCATTTTTGTAAATTAAAAAAGCCGCAAGATTTGATAATTCAATAATAAAATTAATGTAAATGATATTCATCCACGTTCTGGTGTAGTCTTGATGAATGATTGTCGTAAATAAAGATTTTATTCAAGTGAAGTTTTTATATTTGTTACATTGTTTTGACATCAAAATGTCAGATGATGTGTTGGGTGGGATTGTTGTGTTTAATGCGGTATTTTTGTTAGAGAAATTTATATTTTATCTGTTTATAGGAGTAGCATGTAGTCAACACTGTTTTTTAGCATAACAGTTCAGAAACGCTATAAAATACTCTGAAACAGTGCATGAAGCGGGTTTATCGTCAAGTTGAATTACAATTACTGATAACTTTGTTTTGTAGATTAGTGAAGTTGCTTCAGTTCGTCGGACTCTCAATTATTTTACTTATCTCTCCATCTTGGTAACTATATATTTATAATTTTACTTCCAAATATTTAAATCTATTCATAAGCTTTAGCCTTATATAATATCCATCATATGTTATACTTATTAAAGAGTGGTAATTTTGCGTTGATGACATATTACTTTTATTGTTTTCCATTACATTTTTATTTCAATTTAATTGTACGAGAGTGAAACCTGGACTTGAAAAATACTGAGAGAAGCTGAACAAATGCTGAATAAATATACGCTTTGAGACGAATACATGGAGTGACAATTTATAACAAAATACGAACTTAAGTGATAAGATATAAATGGGAATAGGAAAATTAAAAAAAATACAGAGCACATGTAAGTGGAAGACGTAAATAAGGAACATCAAGGAAGGTATGGTTATATCAAGTGAAATATATTTTGAAAGAAGCAAATGTAAAAAATCTATGTATGTAGATGAGAGTGGTATGAATGTAGATGAGGTGCAATACGTGTTTCGTAATAGAGAGTGGTATGAATGTAGATGAGGTGCAATACGTGTTTCGTAATAGAGAGTGGTATGAATGTAGATGAGGTGCAATACGTGTTTCGTAATAGAGAGTGGTATGAATGTAGATGAGGTGCAATACGTGTTTCGTAATAGAGAGTGGTATGAATGTAGATGAGGTGCAATACGTGTTTCGCAATAGGTAAATTAAGCACTCTACCCTGCCATCTCCAACAGGGAAAAGCCGTAATGATGTGTATTTATATACAGTAACCTTGGTTTTGTAAAATAATCCTGTTCAATCAGCCCTCATGTTAATTCGGCTTGACATGTAGAGGGTTGACGTAAGAACGTTTTTATTGTTTTGCTTTTCAAGAACATTTTATAAAAAAGAAACAAAAATCACAAAAATATAAGAATAAAATTAATTTCATTTTTCAATTTCAAGGATGTTCAACCTCAAAACCTAGACATTTTATCTTAAGTAAGTTGAGACAAAATTTATTTTAACTCTATTGAATTGGATACAAATTATTTTGTTTCATAAACTGAAATCTAATTATTAATTAGACGTTTTTTGTAACACAGCAACTCTAATTTAAAAAAAAAAAACATTCAAAATTATTTTGAGACACATGTTGAATATCGCTACTCGCTCAGCGCGCGCTGTGCAGCTATCAATCACACAATCCCTTGTTCATTGAGAAGGGATTATATTAAGCTCATCATCGTCATCATTGGCCAAAGTGTTATTCTAAAATGGTACGTATATATCCAGCGTAAATGAGCTCCGAATTAGTCGGATCATTCACGCGTGTACAGAGCTGAACATATAAACCAAAATGGAAATTTCTTTTGTTAAATATTTGTAAGAACGATTGATTAAAAAATAAAATGTAAATTTTGCATTGTAATGTTAAGAATGTATTACACCAACACTATATGAGTTCAAATTATAATATAAAAGTACTCAATCCTTTTTAAGCCGGCTTATTTTTTCTTTAAATTAGTCAATTAGTTGTCAGTGGTTCAAATTTAATTTATGTGAAATTGACTTTAGTTAAAACAATTTGTACATAAATGCAAATACTGCCTGTTGACCATTTTTTTATATCACACAAATGAGGTATTACCTAATGTTGAGGTAGGCAGGGAGGACAGAGCACCAGATTTCACTTTCTCGATACACATAGTTCACTTCTTCCACATTCATACACCTTCTCATAGAACCCCAACGATTTATCCTACTTTCTACGTTTCCTTCTTTCAAAATATTATTCACTTGATTCAAACATATTTCCTTCATCTTATTCTATCACGCCTTCTACTCATATTTTCTCTATAAATTTGTTTTGTTAGTCTTTCTTCATTCCCAAACCATCTTAGAGTTAACTTTTACCTTACTCATCACATTAGCCTTAAATTCATATTCATACCTTATTCTTCATTCCGTATTCTATTATTTGTCCCAGCATCTATTATTCTAGTTTTTCTACAGCATTATTATTTTTTTAAATTCTACAGTAATATTCTTCTATGAGGTATTTTGAAAAAAAATATTCAAATACACAAAAAAATATGTGTATTTTTATATTTTATATTAAAATATCCAATATTTCGTGGGCAATATCGCAAACTATAGTTGAATTACAAAAATATTCGATATCGCTAACTATAATAGTTGAATTCATAAAATATCTAATATTTCATGGGTAATATCGCAAACTATAGTTGAATTAAAAAAATATCCAATATTTCGTGGGCAATATCGCTAACTATAGTTGAATTCATAAAATATCTAATATTTCATGGGTAATATCGCAAGTTATAGTTGAATTAAAAAAATATCCAATATTTCGTTGGCAATATCGCTAACTATAGTTGAATTCATAAAACATCTAATATTTCATGGGTAATATCGCAAACTATAGTTGAATTAAAAAAATATCCAATATTTCGTTGTTCACTATCGCAGACTATATAGTTGAATTCATAAAATATCTAATATTTCATGGGTAATATCACAAACTATAGTTGAATTAAAAAAATATTAAATATTTCGTAGGCAATATCGCAAACTACGAGTATAATTGAATTCATAAAATACAGAATAATGATAACAAAATCGTTCAAATTTATGTTTTTTTTATTTTACCACGAACTGATAAAAAAAAAAAAAAATTATCATCGTAATTTTAAAGCAAGGAAACATAACTAATTAGTAACTATTGCTTTTAACTGTAAATTTCTACCGGTCACTAGCAAAACGTTTACTATTTTTGAATGCAATAACGTTGAATTTTAAACCACACTATACTCTTATCAAAACTTAATTAATTTTACATTTCAAACGTCCCAATACCAATAATTATCATAATGCTTATTTGAACTGGCTTGGTGAATAGCTAAACTGATGAAATGTATATATCTCATCAAACTTGTGTGATGTCACATAATTAATAACGTAAGTGAAAAGACGAATTCATGTCTAAAGACTGTACAAAATAATTTCTCTTCCAAGAAATTGGATTAAAGTTCTCGTATATAACCTCATTCTTAATGCTTACTGAAATAACGGAGACTTTGAATGGCTTCTTTTGTATTACTAGTAGCGAGTAATCATCGAAATACTCGTAAAACTTTCGGGAAATATTAAATTATTAAGGATTTATATTACTGAAAGTTGAAACATGGTGATAAACAGTTTTTTTTTCTTGGTAATTTATGTTAATTAAGAAACGTCTTCGAATTTTATGACTTTAAATTTTATAGATGTTAGATTTAATTTTCTTTCTCCTAAAAAACACATTGATGGTATCGTCAGACATTGGCTAGTGTGACGATGACTACGTTGGAGTTCCACGCCATGTGGGCTGTGGACTTAATATCTATTCGATGGTGATCATTCTGAGTAGTTTTTCTTGTGATCAGTGTCTTTTTGATCAGGTGGGAAAAACTTTGAGAATTCGGCTAAGTATTTTATTAAACATAGACTGGAAAAAATAATTTTGTACGAGGGCGTTAATGAGAGAATTTGGTATTTTAGAATGGAAAGAAAAGACATTGTTTCAGGATGTTTAATAAATAAAAAAATAGAAAATATGTGTAAATCCAAATTCTTAAAAAATATGTTTATCAACAAAGAACCCTTATTTTATCAATCTATTTTGCATACTATTCAATAACGTGCATTTTTAATAAGAACTTTGTTAACAATGACTTTCTTTTATATTTATGATTTGATAAAAATAAAAGGAAGTCATAGTAATGATTTTTTGGCTTATGTATTAGGTGTTAACATAAGTTGTGTTCATTTTTTTCCAAATTTAAAAATGAGCACCAAAAGTAAAACAAAATGGTAAAGGTTATACGTCATTCGAAACAAAACTTTTTGCTCTACAAGATATTGTGTTTGCTTTTACGTTACATATATTACTTTATTTGATAACAATTCTTTAAAATTGAATGTCAAGTAGATGAAAGTGAGCATTTTTGACACCTCCTTCTATTCGCGTTCAATCGAAGGAATAAAGCTACCAAAACAGCTCGCGATACTTATTAAGTGTACGGTGAAGATGCTTTGAATGAAAATACAGCACTTTGATGGTTTTTGCGTTTCAAAGACGGTAATTTCGACCTGAAAGACATGGAGCGTTCCGGACGACCAGTGGACCTCGATGAGGACCACTTAAACCATATTATTCATGAAAATCCCCTTCAAACCACCGTAAAATTGGCTGAGCAGATAAATTGCAGTCACATAACTGTATACCATCTTAAATTAATGGGAAAAGTCCAGAAGTTCAGCGCTTGGGTTCCACATGTTTTGAGTAAAAACAACAATAATCAACGTTCGACAATTTCTGCTGGTTTGCTCGCGCATCATCGAGCTACGCATGGCCACAAGCAAAGGTTCCTTTACCGCATCATTACTGGTGATAAAAAATGATGCCTCTATGTGAATATGAAGAAATGGAAAGAATGGGTGAGTCATGGTCAACAAGCAACGCCCAGAGCGAAACAGGGTTTGCATCCGCGCAAGACGATGATTTGCATTTAGTAGGATTGGCAAGGCGTCATCCACTACGAGATACTTGAATGCAATCAGACAGTCAACGCGGATCTATGCATTCTGCAAATGCATCGGCTCAACACTGCAATTCAACAAAAAAGGTCGGATTGGCAATATGGCGTTATTTTGCAAGACGATAACGCCCGCCCTCATATCGCCAACATTACGAAAAAATTCCATTCAAACGCTTAGTTGGGAAATCCTGCCGCACCCTCCACATTCTCCAAACCTCGCACCGTCGGCTTTTTCGGTCGCTTTCGAACAATTTGCACGGCGTTTCCTTCAATAATGACGTCAAATTGCGGACATGGTTGGACGAATTCCTCGAGTGAAAACCGGATGGTTTTTATCGCACATGCATTAAAAAACTTGTAGAACATTGGCAAAAAGTTAAATAATGAAGGAGAATACATTATTGACTAATTTGTTGAATTTTTTTTTTTGTTGTGTCCTCTTGTTCTCTTAATTTGGAAAAAAACGGACACAACTTATGTTAACACCCAATACTTTATCTCTATAAATGGATACGCTCGGTGAGTAAATTAATATCAGAATTATATATTTATCTCGTCTACAACTTATCCATTAGTCATCATATTTATTTTATGATTATTTTTCCGACGTATTTTATTTTTTGAAACGTCCATAAAAAAAATAAGTAAGACGACACGTGGAAAAATGAAAGATTTACGAAGAGTTTTTAAAGGGGCAAAACCCATGAGTATCCCAAAAGTAAAATTAAAATCTTATGTGTTTGTACCTGTTCAGAAACAGTGCTCACTTGCCCATACTTCGAAACATTAAATAACAATTACATCAAATGATGACTTTTGTTTAATATATTTTTTAAATGTAATTTAGCGATTCATATAAATATTGCATTCCTAATACCAAATAAACTTATATTCATTTTAGGTTTAATTTATAAGAATCCTAGATAAAAAGGACAATCTCAAAACAGGACAGGTATCAAAACCATAGGTGAAATAGTGCTAAGTCAGTTTCCGTTTACATAAAATATGCCGTTTTGTTTTCCATTTTTCGGTTGAAAAAAAATATTGTTAACTAATAAAGAACATAAAATTTATCTGTTGCCTGACTAGTCCACCTACAGCATAAGCAGGGATTACCAAGGTCTGGTTGAAAGTGATGGAATACAAGTAGCCTGAACGAGTGGACTTGTTTTTGCTAAATAATTAGTGTAAGAATTGTTATCTAGTTATAAGTAGTATGTAGGTGTTAATTATTTCTAAGAAATCATATATTAAGATTATAAAAAATAAAAATAAAATGACATGTGGGAAAATATGATTAAGTAAGTTCATAAATTATGATATATAAATAAGATAAGTTAAGTCATAAATGACAAATATTCGTACAATATATTTTTTTGTTAATAAAAAAAAAACGAAAAGTATTTTTACACACCATGCTTGGTTAAGCAGGTACAATACATGGACTATACTATATATACATATTCACGCCAAGAATATTTATTTAAAATTAAATATTTTAACTTATATTTAAATCAAACGGTACCAGAATTAAACAAAATTACGTGTTACATAATTCCGGAAAACACTTTTCCTATAATTAATTAACGTAATGATAAAATTATTTCCAATATTATTCAACAAAAGGAGTAATTTAAGCATATGAACGCTCCTTGTAATATTCAACAAAAGGAGTAATTTAAGCATATGAACGCTCCTTATAATATTCAACAAAAGGAGTAATTTAAGCATATGAACGCTCCTTGTAATATTACGTTGGAGTAAAAATTTAAGCTGCTATTTAAATATATTGGGTGGTTCAAAAGAAGGTTTACAAATTTAACATTTTCTTCGAAAATGACAACGTTTATTAGCCTATAGTGAGAAAATGTCCAATCATAGATGTACTATAAGACCTTGATCAAAAAGTTTCAGAACTTTATTCATAAAATCGAAAATACAAGTGTATTAATCAAAATCGATATGATCCCCTTCAAAGTACTCCAGATGATGCCATTTTCAAACTTGTAAAAAATCGAAAACACGCACAAAGGTAGACGTACTCAGTACAGTGTAACTTTTACAAATGTCAAGCTATGACGCTGAAATTTGGAGGGAAGTGTCAATGATAGATGTGGTAACCTAACAAAAAAAAAAAAAGAATTTCAATCAGGGGACTGACAGCGCCACACGGGAGTCGGTCCTAAAACTTTTTGATCAAGGTAGTAAGCTACAAGTCACAAACAGCGTTTTCTTCGGTATCTAAAAAGAAATCCATTAACCCTTTAACGGGCATAATCACAAAAAGGTCGCATATACGACCACCCTTATGGTTATACTTATAAGGATTCATTTTCTTAATGAAACGTTTTAAGTAAGCAGAGGTCTTATTTAAGACGGATCGTCGTGAAATTAGCTGCACGTTCAGTAACAACGACCTAAACATCCGGTCAATTTATTGTCAAAATAAATAGGTATTATAAGTAAATCACCATTCATTATATCTCATATAAAATGTTTATTTCCTAATACAACCATTACTTAGATTTTATTACCTAAACATTCATTGGTCACTTTTGAGACCACTGACATTAACCCTGAAATGGGCATAGCTCTCATATGCAACCGCCTCATTTCCAAAAAAAAAAAAAATTAAAACACTTTTCGAAGAAATAACAATTTTCGAAGAAATAAAGTTGATTTGATACACATAATAATGATTTGTTCAACAAAAAACTCAATTTCTCAAAAATAAAAACTTGCCCTATAAAGGGTTAAGAACAATACACAGTTAAAACTCAAAAATATAATTTTACAAGAATTAAAATATATACTGATGAACTAAAAACATGTTCTTTACAACTGAAGTCAAAAAATACTGAAAAAAATAATTCAGTCAGGATTAGATTAAATAGTGAAGAAACTATCGATGTTCGAAATGCAGTTAACGTCTCTTACTTAGCTGATCTTCCATAATCGAATGGTATAGTATATAAAACTAATATTTTATTTTCCTAAATAAATAATCCCAATAAATTTATTAATATCACACCCAACCAGTGTATACTGTATTAGGTAGTGCAAAAAGTGAGTTTATATCAAGTCATATCTTGACTTGGTTTGATTTGTTTTTAAACTTCGTAATTGTTCTTTTGTCCATAAATAAATGTGTTTGTTTGATTTGAGTTCATCTTAGGCCATCCAGTACTTTTAACATTAAAGTTCGTAGTTCTTGTTAATGATAATGCTGTAAGTACAACAATAGTGCGTAGTTCTAACACATGTTGAGGCTTCCACGCAGATAAATAAATATTGGAGGTAAATTTATACTGTATTTACGTAAATAATTTATATAAAATAAACATACTTAACCATGAAGTTTGTTTATCACAGTATTTAAGAAATCGACGTATGTTACCGAATTAACGTTTTGAGAGAGCATTGAATCAATTATCTTAATATTTTTGGTTTAATCCTTACGTTTTTATTGCTTAATTTAATATTCAATTTAGTTTTGTTTATCCATTTAAAACATTATTTTTACTACTTTCCTAATTAAAGCTTATATTGCATTGCCAGCCATTTGGGGTGTAAACAAATTTTATCTTTTAAAATGTGCCGTTTTACTTACCAAAAAAAACGAAAGGTCAGAAACAAAACAATGCGAACAATAGAAAGCTTTCTTTACGCTTTTGGGGTATTTGCTTACTTGAAAGAGAATTGTTTAGAATCTCAAAGCTTTAATAGCATATGTTTCTCATCAATTATTTGAATGCGTGCTTTTGGTTCACAGTTTATGGTCTAAAGAGATTTTTTATTTTCAACTCATTTATTTTTCATCAATTCTGAAGATCAATAAAGTTTCACATTTATTTAATAATTAATTACTTAGATATCTCACTAATTACAATAATACCCACGACGCATATATCTACCCCTTATCTAGAGCTCAAAATATTGTAATGTGATGTTCTACAAATTAAAAATAAAAACCGTTGATAAAGTTTCACGTTTTTAAAGAAGTCTGGATAAAAATGAAGCTTCACTTTATATATGATTGAATATCTTGGTCATTTTATAGTTTTGCAAATATATATTGAAACAGTTTTTTTATATATAAAACGTTTTATTTCGTAACGTTTTTTTTTTCTTTACTCGATAATTTTGTTATTAACAAGGATTGCTTTAGTCCGGTATCTTAACACTGAAGAATCAGTAAAAAAATATTTGAAAAATTAACAAAGCAACGCCGTTTTACGATATGGGCGGTATATGGCGAGAATTATGAAAAAGGTGGTTACAATAAACACTTTTACTATCCCCAACGTTTAAGAACTCTCAGAACTAATATATACTAGTTGCAACCCATGAAATATTCACGGAAGTAAAACAAATTATACATTTTTGAAATACCGAATGAAGCAAGATCAGCTTAAAGTTTTTTGGGTTCATTAATGTTTAAAATTTAAAATAAAAAAGTTACATCTTGATTATTGAATAATTTAATTCTCAAAAATCTCTTTATACACGATGTTTTGTGTATAAACATTACTGTTGTTCAATTTAAATCGTTGATAAAGTTTTCCTTGAAGACTTGTATCAGATATATTGACTTTAATGTTTTCGCGTTTCCGGCATCTTGAAAAAGCCACATATAATTGTCTCCATTCAAAAAAAGAGCATAAGATAAACAAACACAAGTATTTATAAGGTTCAATATAATAGGAAATAAATGAATTATTTAATGAGTTACAATTAAAAATAAATTGGCATCGTCCCCTTTTACACCAGTTCGTTCAGTATAATTTCAATCTGTTTTGAAGTAGTAAACACAAGTTATTATAAGGTTCAATATAATAGGAAATAAATAAATTATTTAATGAGTTACAATTCAAAATAAATCGGCATCGTCCCCTTTTACACCGGTTCGTTCAGTATAATTTCAATCTGTTTCGAAGTATTCCTCTCTCGCTCTCTTTTATTCAAAATTCAATTCTCGTATTCTTTCTTTGGCGACAACCGTACGGGTTTTGGCCTATTTATATTATGATTTTGTTATATCAGATAATCAACATTATTTAAGTTGTGTAAATCTAAGTTTATAAATATGAAGTTATTCTTATTTTATAATCGTTTAGTGAATAAGTACAGAGAGGCGTTATTGTAACTGCCAAACGGGAGTTATTCTTCATCGTTTGAATTTTCAAAGTAAATTTTAACTTATTAGATTAACCTTTCCTTCCCTGTGTTGGGTATCTTCTACACGTTGCTTCTAATAACCATCAATATCTCTATAAATATAATAAATACAAGGTTAAGATTTTAGGTATTCCTCCATAATATATTTACGCATTGATTTAAAAAATAACATTAATAATAATCAGAATTTATCGACTACATCGAGGTGTTTTGTAAAGATCGAAAACAAATTCGCATTTAAACGCTGCGAGTGCCTCGTCTTGACGATAGGTGAATAGTATGTGGGAAGCGCGACACTATATTTGCATCTCACTCTTGCATACTAGACTGAATTGCGAGGAGCTGAATTGTCTCAACGTCGCAAGCATAAGCGTAAGCGCCGGGGTATGCGACTGACGTTCCGCGCCACTAGTAGCTTCTAAGCTTGCAAATAGGTTAGACGTACGCCCGTTCCGTGAGCGTTGCCAGATGGTTTTTTAATGTTTTCAGCAAATAAATCTCAATTATTATAATTTTTAACTTCAATTATAATTAATTAAGGGGATTATCTATGAATGTTCTTATTTTTCCGATTTAAAATCGCTAATTTTTTATTGCGTACTCACTACCCAACACCGGAGCACGCGTATTATTTTTATCACCGTAAGGGAAGGGTTAATGGGGATTTTTGTAATATTTAAGGTGTGTACAATACGAGTATTCCATTATAAATATAGATTATTTCTTGATAGGTTTAACTCAAGGATAGTGTATTTTTGTCATTAAAACTTGATTTTATTTTTATTGCGTCAATTGTATTATAACAGGGTAATATTTAATGAATTTATGATTTTTACTGTTGGTCGAAGTTCTTTTTCTCCAGTGATGTTTTAATTTAATCGACCTTTGTCTGTCTCAATTTTTTTGATATATGGATGGCATGTGTAGTTTTAGGAAGCAGTTGAAGACAACCTTTTTTGTAAGATCTCATCAATATTTATAATTAAGTATGAACACACCACATAAAACTACAGTCCACCTAAAGCCTAATGTGTTTCCATTACATGTCGGTAAATCTACAATGGTTTCTTTGAAGTTCCTCTTCCATTGGTAAGTTTTTGCCAAATATTTTTTGAAAACATATTGAGATGCGGAAGAGTTATTTATCTAATGGCCGCAGCCACCACTTTCCTGTCATTACAATTAACTTGTTTTTTTCGTAATATTTTGAATCGGTTAAAAATAAAAGTGGGATCAAATCCCGAGGCAGATAATCCTTGAGGATTGTCTGCTCCATAAATGGCGCTTTATAAATCGTTGTTATTATTATAAAAATTTATATAACACAAGATTTTATAAAGTGTGTATTTGTTGAATTTGCGTAATCACATTATTTTTTTCTAAAGCTTTTTGTCTCGTTGCGTTAATCGTAGGGTATACGTAAGAGTTTTCGATTAGAATGTGCCAACATATTTTTCGCAGATTTGATTTAATAAATAAGTCAAATAATTTCAAATTCAACTCAAATTGAAAAAAACTGTTGTAGAACATTGTTGATTAGATGTAGATCCCGCACTGTAGAACATAGAATGGAACTGAATGGAATTTTAAAACCCGCAGTATCCAACCAAAACTGTTGTAGGACATTGTTGATTAGATGTAGATCCCGCACTGTAGAACATACAATGGAACTGAATGGAATTTTAAAACCCGCAGTATCCAACCAAAACTGTTGTAGGACATTGTTGATTAGATGTAGATCCCGCACTGTAGAACATACAATGGAACTGAATGGTATTTTAAAACCCGCAGTATCCAACCAAAACTGTTGTAGGACATTGTTGATTAGATGTAGATCCCGCACTGTAGAACATACAATGGAACTGAATGGTATTTTAAAACCCGCAGTATCCAACCAAAACTGTTGTAGGACATTGTTGATAAGATGTAGATCCCGCACTGTAGAACATACAATGGAACTGAATGGTATTTTTAAACCCGCAGTATCCAACCAAAACATTATCTGACATTTAAATTACATTTAATGACACGATTTTGACTCTCAAAAGTATAAATGCTCAGTATTAATGATAGCTGTAAGCTGTTGCACTTCAACAAGTACAGTCTTGATAAATCAGACCCAAAGTTCTGATTGCAAAAAGGTTAAATTTTCAAGAAGGTTTGACGACGCTTAAAAAAATATCATTTTATTATTATTATCACTTCCTAAAATTAAAATGGATGGAACTAACATAATAGAAGATCGACTCGCAATCAGCAGAAATCACCTCTTTTGGTTACGCTACAATCGTCAATGGACAGATATCTAAGACAGTTAAGTAGTTGTTCTGTAAAGCCGAAGACAACAGCATCTTCTCAAGATTGATCGCCAACGTCAGGAGGACTGGACACGGAACATGAAGAAGAATATGTATTCATTCAAAGTCAAAATTTGCTTACAGTTTGGTATATGATGAGTTTCACTCAGATGAATACTAAATGAGTGATATAATTACTATGTGATGACAAATGTAAATTATTAATAAGAAAACACTAATATGCTATGCCAGTCCTATTCATTCACGCGAGAATTCCACATCTCTTTGATTTAGTGGAAGCTTAACATCTGTTTGAACAGTTACCCATATGGTGGGCACCCGACTTTGCCGTGGGGATCCCGACAGAAGCTTAGCAGCTACTATTTACATTGCCGTCAACGAATCACTTATTATTCATCAGCCTCGCTAATGTTCCTTTCACCTTCTTCCTCACGCTACCATTCCTATATGATTGTTCTCACTTGATGGCTATTTTTAATCTGACGCGGGTGGTTAAGTTTGTATTTTGAGTGTTTATTTAAAATGGATTTCTTTAACACCATATCCCTTCACTTATTTGTTCGTAGTTAATTCAATATTACCGAAATAGCACTGCCGATACTTAAACCTGAACAATTTATTGTAAATTATACAAATGATGACTGTATTGTCAAACTGCAATATCTTGTTTATAGTTAAGGCATTAACGTTGTGGAGGTTTAAAGACATTGTAATTTATTTTTAACAAACACTGTTTATTCCACTTTTTTGTGACGGTATAACCCTACCGGTTTCAAGGTTTTCACCTCATCTTCAGGGGAGCCTTGTTCAGGGGAGTCTTGTTTGCGCTCCCCTGAAGATAAGGTGAAAGCCTTGAAACCGGTAGGGTTATACCGTCACAAAAAAGTGGAATAAACAGTGTTTGTTAAAAATAAATTACAATGCAATATCTTCTAATCAACCAATGACAAGTTTCGCTTTATCAATAGTTTCAACTTGAAATCCATTTTTTAATATTTCGTAATAAATTACTTTGTTATTCCACAACTTGTATTAATTCCCACTACACGTGTTTCTACCTCAGATCCCTCTAATAACGGAATGATCTGCTTGAAGAGGGCAACGATTCCGCTTGAAGAGAGCTTCGGAATAAGGTAATAACACGTATAGCGGAGATTAAAGTAATAAACGAAAAAGCATAATAATTCGTTGTTAAATATTCTAAAATATGTGCAGCTTAGAACCAATGCAGAGCAAAAAAGGTTTGAACATGAAAGAAAACTTTAGTATTCTTAAAGTATAAAAAAACGAACAATTAAAAAAAAACAATTAACCAATTATTGCCAAACGAGAAGGAATATACAATATAATATGACAAGAAATATTGAAAAAAAGATTTCTTCATTAATTCATCAGTTCTATATCGTCACTCATTAAGTTGTTTGCTTCTTTCTTACCAAAAAAGTTTTTCTAATCATTAATTGATGCGATGAAGTCCATAATTTAAAAGCCGTAGCTGTCACATTCCAGTTGAACTTTTATTTATTTTTCTAATATTTTGAATCTTCGAATAACAATGGGTTTGATTTCTTAGTAAGTAACTCTTGAGAAGAATCTGTTCTTTAAACGGCCTTATATAAATTGTAATTTTATTCTGATTATTGTTATATTATCTAAAAAGCTAGAACGTAATTGATGTTTTGACTTATTTCAAAACTCCATCTTTATACTTTGGTTAATCAATTTTATTGTTTCCTTTTTAATAGACATATAAATATAATCATTTTCATCAACCTAAGCCACAATTTGTTTTATGATTCCAGAATAAGGTTTTTTACTTAGTGTTAGAATTAAAGTCTTAATTACATATAACATGTTATTTCTAATCTTCGTTCTTCTTATTCCCAAATAATCTTTCAACCTCCCTTCCCATACAAAGGCGTTCTCAGTCGAACTCATTTAAATTAGTTGCGATATTTAATCAACATTGAGAGAGAATTTTTTTCTCATCCCAAATAATCGTACGTTTTGGATTAATAACAATGGGAGAAGGCACGTGTTAATAAACCGACCCACGCCAATATGAAGAAATTATATTGTTGATAAACTGGGAGCTGGCTGGGAACATTTTTTTCTTTTTCTAAGAAAGTATCATTGAACTCGAAATCCACGTGTAAAAGACATATTAGAACAAGACGATTGGATTTGAACACATAGATGAATGATGACAAACAAGTTTATTTAGTTTTGATTATTGATATCGACACCATATTTAACCTTAAAATTTAAAAAATAAACCGATGTGATATTTTTCTAAATAACATACAAGATTTCAAAATGGGGATGTCCTGTGAATTTTTTAACTGTTTCTTTAATTTCCCGAAAATATTTTTAACCTTTTTTTTTTCTTTTTTATCTTATAATTTTTCCATCCTATAAACCTTTTTATGGAAATTATAAAATATGAAATAAGCACAATCTATCAGTTGAGTGAGTGCAGATAATTATATGTTATTAGTAACATTTTTTTACAGGCTGAGTTTTGTTTAAAAATACAAAATATTATTTTTTAATTTGTCTTGTTTTTAAGTGTGCAATTAGAAAACCAAACTTCAGCTAAATAATTAATAAAAAAGATTCTCTTAAAATTTAAAAAAAAAAACTTTTTAGAATAAAATAAGTAACTAGTCTAAAATAAAGATATTTCATACGATAATTACTCGAAGACTTAAAATAATCATAAATTACTAATTTTATGACTCGTATTTTTGCGCTAAAAAATTGTATTTTTTAATTTAAAAAATCCACTTGTACATTATCTCTTATTACTCTAGTTCTACCAAGGCATAAAAAATCGTGCTACATACTAGATATACACTAGTCGTCATTGATTTGTAACAACAGCTATCTTTCCCAGTAACTCGTCCTGTATTTGCAGCGATATAAGTGACTGCTCCATATGAACAATTTAAAGTACTCTCAAAATCACAATAATCACAGTAACTTCATTGATATCAGAAAACACGCAAATAAGTCAACAAACATCATTTCTACATCCATTTCAAACTGGGTTAGTTTAAATAAATCAGTTAAAACGTACGATTATATAAGTTAATATTTTTTTACAAGCTTGAAAAAGAGATTTGTAGAAAAACAGACAGCTTAAGTGCCAACCATGCTGTAAAGAAGTAACACTTGGGGATTAGAACTGCCCAATAAGAGTAGAATAAGTGCTGTAGCATAGTGTAATGATTTTTCCTTTCATACACGCAATCGTAGTGCGAAGTTTGTTTGTATTAATTACTTTTTACCACTAAGACATTTAGTTGATTTAAGTTGACATCTAATTACTTTTTACCACTAAGACATTTAGTTGATTTAAGTTGATATCTAATAAGATAATACGATCAATTAAAAATAAGCTCAGAATAAGTTCTCAATCGTTTTAAAGAGTACTAACCAAATTCCGCCATTTATGAGTATAGAATGCATTATTTGGGAAATCAATTTGTTGAGACTACTGCTATATTTTACCGCTCTGTTAAGTAATAAAATAAGGCTGCTGGTAGAATTTATAAAATTTAGAATTCGTACTGTATTTTGTTTTCATATGAATATCACGAGTGACGCTTGATGTGGTAAGGTGTGGGTGGCCTATCTTGATACATTTCCGTATCGTATCTCTAACTGTGAATTTTTTTTATAATTTTGATACAATTATGATTTGTGTACTTGCATACTTGTGTTATTCGAATTGTTTTTCTCTTTTCACGTATCTTTTTATTTAGTGTTATTGTAATAGTAAATATAGTTTTTATTTAAGACATTTTTTTTATAATGAATGAAACACTTGTATAAATATTGTTATAAGATACATTGAACCGTTGATGGAAATAATCAAATAAAAACGTATAGTATCTACTAATAGTTAATCGATATTTACAACAAAGCAAAATTAACTCGTCCGTAAAGGTGATATCACCAAAAATAATGACAGACTTCCAATAAAAGTTCCAAATTTAGATTGTTCCTTCTCTATCCACTCTAAGGTGAGAACTGGAGTATTTGCCGAGAAAGGGACGATTTTCTCAACCATGGTGGTGGGGCGGAGGAGTGATAGCCGAGGGTTCTCAAACTTCTAGCCTTTATTTGGAAAAAGCGACAGTTAAAAAGGACTTCTTTATTTTCAGTATCTGCCTTATTGAAATAATCATTCTACTTTATTTTTAATCTTATTTCAAAGTTTAAATTGTGTCAAACATTTCGAAAGCTGGTGGGTCAAATATAATGAATACTAGATTTACTATTAATTATATAAGTTAATGTTATATATTCACTCCCAATCCATCAACAATTAAGGTTACGTAATTAAATTGAACTAATTAACTGCTAGTAAAAAATTCAAACGAAAAGCTCTTCAATTAAGAAAGCATTCATGCGTCATTTTATTACTCATTATAATAAAGGATAATCCTTAAGGGGATATTTTACTCTAGAGGCGTGAATTTCGGGCGTTCTTTCAGATCAAATAAAAAAAAAAAAATTTTCTTTACATTTTTTACAGTTTGTTTATTGATGATTTGAGAATGTTAAAAAAAAATGCAAATTCAAGATTTTATCAGCTGTTATATCTTGTCGTATAAAAGGGGGTAAACTGGTCGACATGATTAAAACCCTTCGGTAAATTTAAAACATAAATTATACACAGTTTTTTGATAAAAAATAATATCGTTATAGTTGTTACCAAAGAGAAAAAAAACTTAAAATGCCGGCTGTCTAAATTTTTTTTAAACTTTTTTTTTACAAATTTAAAAAAAATAGTGAAATAAATATTTTTAATTTTTTCAAGGTAGGAACGATATAAAAGTATTTAATAAAGTTTTGTAACAAATTTAAAGGTGATCGGTTGAATGAAACTTGAGATTTTATGTCGACCAGGTCGAAAAAAGTAGTTTTGAGAATAAACGCTTTTCAAGTTTTGGGATTATTGTCCGAGTCATTCCGGTGGGGCGTAATTGCTGCCTCATTTATAGCTATAACTTAATATTGAGAATTTCCTTTGAGAACATATTCTTAAAGGTCTAAACTTTAAGAATATGCAAAAAACAAAAAAAAACTATTTTTTTCAAATTTCTAACAGTAGAATACCCTTTAATTAAATTTGACTTTTGTAAAGTCAAATATCATATGAATTTATTTGAAATGATTTTTTTACAATCATTTGTGAGCTAATTTGTAATTGATTGTGTTCTCTTATTACAAATCAACTTAAATTACCTAAATGTCTTACTGGTAAAAAGTTATTAATACATACAAACATTTGCTTAACGAATGCGTGTATGTGAGGACAAATCATCATACCATTCTACAGCACTTATTCTACTCTTATTAGACAATTTTAATCTCCAAGTCTACACCATAAAAATACATTTTTTGCCTTTTAACACTTGCCACCCTGTGATGGATAGCGAGTGACCAAGATTTTTATTTAATTTGATTATTAGACGTTTTAATACATAATAAAATTATTTTTATAGCTAATTACAAAAAGTAACCTAGCAGATTTTGCATAATTTAAATTTAAAACATACATGTTTCACTGGACGCATAGCGCCCAGCACCGTGGATGGCGGAATTTTTTAGCACAGTAGGGCAAGTGTTAGGTGGTAAAGCTGTTTTTTTTACAAATTTCTTTTTTTAAGCTTGTAAAAAAGCATCAACTGTATTGCATTACACTTTTGCTGTTTACAATATTACCTGGCGGGTGTATTGTCACACGAAAATGTATTTCAACCAACCAGAAAGATGTTACAGAGGCTTTTAATGAAAAACCAGTCTGGCATAATTTTTTTCAATCTGTGGTTTAGCAGGAATCAACCTACAACTCACGTGTTGGGAGACAAGCATCTTTCAATCAGACAACAGAGGTGTCTAAGATTTAAACATTTCTTGGGATAAAAATATAAACCCAACTATTATTTATCATCACATAATGCAACATTTGAAAATGAGCTTCTGTTAATAATTGTGTTTGCTCGTGTCCAACTTCATGACGGAACAACGTCAAATTTTTATTGGGTGATTAGCCTGAATTAAAATAAAATTGTATATTTTATAAAGCTTACATATATAAGTTATACTCAATAACATACAAAACATGAAGAGAATTGTGTACAGTAATGAGGAAAAAAATAATAAATAATTCATATTTATTGAGCCGAAATAATTAAATCCCAGTCATAAGAAAATTCAAAACACTTTATTAAAAAAGCGTTCCAGAAATGTTGAAGATGCCAATAAAACGGAGACCCCGTGAAACAAAGTAAGAACACGTGGCAGATTAATTTTACTTCTTGCCAGTTTTAATAGGTAATTTATTTATTTCTGTACCTCGTATTGTTGTCAGGTGTAATATTTTTCTGGCTAGTTGGAAGAGATTTCCATATGAAAATAAGGCAAGTCGTGTTATATACAAAAAAAAGGTTTTATAGTGTAATACAGCTAAGTGAACGAATACATATAATTACAAAAATTCCCCTCCATAGCCTAGTAACACGATGTTTTACTTCTATCCAGTGCTTTTAAAATAAAAAAAGTGCTGAGCTCATTTCTTGTCAAGCTTTTTGCAAACCATAAAAAAGGTGATGGAGCGCCACTCCACTGCGCTCCACCGCAAAAAAGCCCCGAAAGTACTTTTTTTTTAAATGCCGAAGCTCACTTCTTGTTAAGCTTTTTGTGTACGGTAAAAAAGGTGGCGGAGCGCCGCTCCACTGCGCTCTACCGCAAAAAAAAAACACTGCTTCTATCTTAGTCTTCAAGTTCAATATCCTATGGGACCACAGACGAAATAAGACATTTTGTGATTATTTCACATGCTGACCCTTTTTTCATTACTTCTTGTATATATTTAATATCTAAATCTTTATTCACCATAAATTAAAAAAAAAACCAGTTGCGTGAGACTCTCGCGCAGTAGAAGTGAAACTTCTTAACTTCCAGGAACACTTGATTTTATGCATTGCTTTTTTTCCATTTGTTAACGATTTTTTTAGGACTAGGAAATGATTATGCGGAATTTAATTTAAGAAAATCTATCTTAATTAAATACAAAAATATTATTTCTTTAATTTTTAATAATAAATAATAATAATTCTAATAATAATGTACATAATACACTTAATAATATTTAAATAATATTACTACACTTAATATTATTAAAATAATATAAATAATAAAAAAAAATTACATTATGTTAAAGTAATTAATAAAAAATAAAATATTTAATAACAATAAATAATAATTTAATTACAATATAATACACCGTTTCACTTTTCGTTACGTTCAGGCCAATTTGTCCTACCGCACGAATAGAAGTTTCACTTCAAAAACAGTCAGTAAAACATAGAAAAAGCACCCGACAAGTAAGCTCTACTGATTGTCAATCTAAATAGATCGATGTTTCAGTACCTTGAATAGTTTTAGGATCATAAAACCATATTTGTTCCAACAAAGCTGGATAAGCTGTTACTCCCGCCAGCAACGCCAATATATAAGATACTCTCACATCTCGTCTTACGCTTAGAAGGTAGTATCCCAACATACCTAGAAGAACCATTATAGGATAGAGCCAACGGTAGAAACCACACTCACGTAAGTGGAAATATCCCAAAAAAATGTATTTCGTCATTGGAACTAACGCGCGTAGTTAGAATTGCTCCGCGTTATTAAACTTTAAGAAAGCGTAACACAGTCTTAGATCCTCTGTTGTAAGTGATATTTTAATGTCCCCAACAGACTCGCCTGCCCGACTGCCTCTCCCAACCAAACATTTGTCACGTCCCTGGCCGAGATTGATATTGCTCCACTCCACTCCTGCTCCTTCTGAAGGCTTACTAGGATTTCATAACGTTTCATTGATTTACTTGCTGAGCTTGGCTCTTGTCGTATGACCAACAACCGTGAGTAATCGTTTCTTGCTAATTGTTTTTGATGTTTTGTTATCAATTTGCACTACATACACGTATATACTCGTATTTGTTTTGTTGCTCACTATTCATTCATTGAATTTTTAAATCCACTTTGCACGGATTTCTCCTGTTACGCAAAGTGGGTCAGCTTCTAGTTAGCTAATTTGTAAGGAAGAATGTCAACCAAGTGGTATTCAAATACTGCTAGGCGGTGCCGTGAATATATTCAATATTACTCGGTTGGTTCCGTATCTCTATACCACGCGTGACTGAGTGTTTAGTCATAATATTTTTTTCTGTAAGTCGGTTTGTAAAACGGAGGGTGATTCCTTGCACGGCTATATTTATTGGGGACATATTAACTTGTATAGCGGGACAGTTAAAGCAACCTTGAAAACCATAAATAGGAATATCGCAATGAAGTTTTTCCTTATTATTTCAATGCTTCTATAGCTACACACCGTGATAAGTTCGATATGATGCGCATGTTTTAGCCAATCGCCTTTTTTCTGTATCATAGATATATGAGGATTTATTTTTGTAGTTGTTCTTTATTATTCTTATATTTGAGGTGACATGGAACCCAAACCGCATATGCAGTTTTACGTGTCTAAATCTTCTTAGAGTGCTCTTTATTATCTTACTCAATACAAATGTCTTAAGTTCATTCCATACTATGTCATCAAAGTTGATACCAAAACACTTTCGTGGACTTAAATCTTAGGAAATCTTGATAAGTCAGAATTACACCATATGAAAAACAAAAAAAGTTTTCTTGAAGAGCAAGTATTTATAGAGTATTATATATACATATATAGTGAAGAATATGCCAAGGCTGCACCCTGTCACCCCCCTGTCACACAGTACCACTTCAAATAATTTATGAGATGTGGTACACTACTATAGCTATTAGATATGGCATCTTCCGTAAATCCTCTTACCGCATTTAATAATTATTTATTTTATCGCCTCATAATTATAATTGTTCTTCGAAACTCTCTCAAAAGATTCGTAAAAAGTTTGTAACAAATGATCCAAGATCGATCCACTTTGAAGTAGTTTTTTTCAGTTCTTATAAACATTTACACAAGACAGACAAACATTAAAAGCTCTTTAATAAATAACACTCTTTGATATTACGTATTCGCGTTTGCTTAACCCCAAATTATTAAACAAATGGCTAATATTTGAGATCATGGATCTATAAAAGTTGAGACAAAAGTTGAATGAATTTCATTGTATTTGTACGTTTCGTTAAATATAATATAAAATAAAATTTTAATTCAATCAAAAGACAGTTAGAAATTTATCTCGATGTTAATTAAACATCATACCAGAACATAACGAGAAAAAATATTACCTTTAGGATAAAATCATCTATAATATTTATTCCCCATTCCATTTTTTTCACAAATTCTGTGAATAAACTGTTATAATCATCTAACATACTCGTATATCAAATCATCACAAAGTATGAATATTTTGATAGAAACTGAAATATTGGTTTTAAGAGTTTCTAGATAAAAGGACCAGCAACTTTTGTTTATAATATCCACGAAAAGTTATTAGTTCGTAAAAAAACCTATATGTGATATTGAGATTTACAAAGGTTTATTTATTTTCTCAATATAGGCTTAGCCAAATTGCATTGAAAAATACAAAAAAAGTTAACATTAAAAAAATATATACATGTTTACACACATATGCATACAGACATATACACGTATATTCAAAGTCACTTAAAATACGTTGATTAGTACTTTCTTACGCCCCCAATCTCAGAAGAATTTTTTTTTGGTAATGTATTATGAAATCTCTCAATATCCGAAGCAATTTCGTTCAAAAGAGTTAAGGCCCGTCTAACAGGCATATCAGCTGGAAGATCCGTTCTTGCGTATGTGATTAAGAACAGTTCTTGCCGGCGCAGTTTAGTGTAATTGTTAGGAACATTTAACGCCAATATTTTTAGTAATGCTGGCCAGCTCACAACTCCTCGAACGAGTCTGCCAACGTACGCCAGGAGACGCAGGTCTCTTCTCACGCTCAATGAGTTATATCCGAGCATGCCCAGGTTATTAAACTTTGAGGAAATTTTAAGAATAATAAGTAAAATTTATAGTAAGAATATTAACAGAGCTCTAAATGTAATGAACAACCACCGCACTAAATCAAAGGTAGCTAAAATGACAATACATAGGAATGTATTGGTGCCCACCTTGTTTTATGGACATGTCGCTTTGTCACAAAGTCCCAAATATTTGATAGGTGACTGGTCAGTAGTTCCATATGTACTTCATGCACTGCAGGCTCGTGACCAAGGAGACAGTTTGAAGAGGTTTGTAGTTACTGGAAACGTGTAAGGACGACGCACAATATGAATGAGTCCAAATGCATTAAACTGACCAAGTAAGAGACGCAACAGACCTATTCTTAACAATAAGTAATTTTTCCAAATATTGATTTAATATTGAAAAACATAAGGCGAATACCATTTCTAGGAAAATAAAACGTGTGTTACTGGCATTTAAACAAAGTCCATTTTCAATGACATTGTTTCCGTGAAATTCTCGAAAAGCTCTTAAAACTTTGGTTGTCCTGTCATTTAATTTACCTTTTGAGTTATTATTTTTCTCCGAAAACTTTTTTGTGAAAGTGAAGTTTTGTTATTGTGTTTCGTAACTTAATTTTAGGAGAACATTTACATTGGTCCGGCAAAATCATTGTTTTGTTATTATAATTAAAGTTTATGTAATATTTTAAGGTAAATGTTTTATTTTCAACAATACAAATAATGATGTCACTAGATGAATGTTGCATTAAGATTTTTTAACAACTGTTTTGCAGATTATTGTTTAAAAATATAACCGCTACACTATTCCATTAAAACAATATTGTTTAATTTATTAGTTATTTCATTTATCATTTATTTAACAATTGTTTGGGAATGTAACCTTACACTATATGGCAAAGTTGAAAGGGCAATGAAACACATTTAGCAGAATAAATCTGTAGTTATAAATTACAGATTTTCTAAACATCTACGAAATCGGAGCGAATTATATTTTAAGGTTTTATTTATTATTTTGAACAGTGTGCAGTTGATTTCGACCATTTTTATTTAACCTGGCGAGTGTATTGCCATGTGGCAATCTCTTCCAACCAACCAGAAGTATGTTTTTAATAAGCCCTAAGTGTTAACCAAACTGGAATCCTATTTTAAAAAATCTGGGTTCCAGCGGGGATTGAACCCGCCACCTCCGGATCGGCAGATAAGTGTCTTACACCATTGTAATATTTATAATATTGAAATTAAAATTAAGGATCAGGAGTACGCATGATTTCATCATATAAGATATGTTGCCAGACTCATCATCTGTTGTCTAGCTAGTCCACCTACAGTATTAGCTGGGAGAACCAAAATCAGAATGAATGTGATAGAATGCAAGTAGTCTGAATGAGTGAGTATGTACTTGCTTAATAATTACTTGTAATTTTTGTTATCTAGTTATAAGTATTATGTAGGTGTTAACTCTTTCTAAGAAAGGAAACATTAATATTATTATAAAAAAATAAATAAGGAAGACATTGTAATTTGTTTCATCAAACACTGTTTATTCCACTTTTTGAAAACGGTATAACCCTACCGGTTTTAAGGCTTTCACCTCATCATCAGGGGAGAATAAACAAGACTGAATCATGTTCGAACTGGTACCGACATACACGCTTCTAACGGTAAACGTTCGGGTTGGGGACTATGGGTGGAGGGATAGTTTATGCTCCCCTGATGATGAGGTGAAAGCCTTGAAACCAGTAGGGTTATACCGTTACAAAAAGAGGAATAAACGGTATTTGATAAAACAAATTACAATTTATTTAAACCTCCACAATGTTAAGGCCTTAACTATGAATAATATATAAATAAGGAAGAAATTAAAATTAAATTAGTTCGTAGTTATAATATATAAATTAGATAAAATATAAAGGTGTATATAGGTTTGACTTTTGGCAAATGTGTGTACAGTACCCGGCGGTAAGTAATACACATTGGGCTAAGAAAGAGACTGTCGGCCATAGTCGACTAACTTCGGCTTTGTAGAGCGTCGTCTTTGTCATTCATACACGTGTTCCGTCGCGTCGTCGCGTACCGGACTGTTAGTGCATCGTGCGACAGAGACGACGCTCTACAAAACCATATGTATTACTAACCGCCGGGTACTGTATTAATATTACCTGTTTAAAGAAAAAAAATACAAAATCTAAGTGTTACAAAACACACATATTTTATGCCTTCACTAGACCGGATCATCGTATCATATGAATGTAAAATTAAAAAAAAGGATAAAACTCCTTTTTATCCTTATTTTACATTTAAGGATGTATGAGGATTTATTGTAGCTTATTTTTTAATAACTTTTGTTTTATACTTCCCATACTTAATGAAAAATCCTGATTATTTTATGATCACCTCCCTAATATATAGTATAGTTACCCCATATTCATCCTGACTAATATTTTTTATTCGCTTGTGCTCGATTAAATCCAAACGAATTTGGAGTTATTGCACAAATATATCTATGTCTTCTTCTTCATCTTATTTTAGGCCTCTTGGCCTGTTATGGTCCTGCATCATTGTTTCCCTCTTGTGACGTCGACTGCCAGCTGTTTTTCCATCTTTTGGGAGATCGTCTTGGAGGTCTGCTTGCTTGGAGGATACTGTCCTTGGCCATTCATACGGCTCTTCGTTCCGCCATTCTGAATACGTGTTTGTTCCAGAACCTTCTTCTCTGTCGTCCCCATTTGACAATATCTTCAACTTCGCACATCCTTCGGATTTCTGTGTTACGTACTCTATCACGAAGGGGTATGCCAGCGATACTCCTGATTACCTTCATTTCGCTATATATCTATGTACGTTGTTTTATTTATTTTACGTTCCAAATTTCACAAATCTATCAAAGGGAATTTAATTTTATTGAACAAATAAAATTTTATTTAGATTTTTGGTTGTTAATTTTATTTTTTTTAAGCTGGAATTGGAATCTTTTCGGTACAAATGCATTTTACTCTATTTTAAACGACCAAATTTTAACTATCAGCTAACTTTTAGCTGTGTGGGTTTAGGACAACATTAACATAACTGAAACAATACTACAATTACGAGCAGAAAGAAGGACCTACATACGACAACATTTACATAATATAATTTAAAAAATATATAAAGCGCTATTCAGAGAGCCAACTCTCCTCAAGGATGCTTCATATCGAGACTCGAACCCACTACTACTAGGATATTAAAATATTACACAATAAAATTTATGTAAGTTGAGTGTTAGATTGGAAGAAAACGGCTGCTACAAGTATATAACAGTCCAAGGTTAAGAAGGTTTACGGCATATCCTATTTTCAAAACATACCACTAAGGTTAAAACATGTCCAGCCTGATTAAGCTGGAGTGGATGGATACCACGTCAGATATGGATAGATACCACAATATGGATAGATAACAAGCCATGAATAGATACCAAGCTATGAATAGATACCACACTAGCTACGCCCATTGCAGGGTAATGTAATGTCACAGTTAAAATTTGATACATCTACGCTCAGTACTATGTCAACTAAAGCAAAAGAAGACGCGCTGTTTCGTTATATTCTGAAATGTTAAAAATGTAATGTAGCGTGGTTATCAAGATTGTTTCAAAAGAAGAGGAATTCCATGAAGAAAATTCTTCATCCGTACACGCTCTTACTTGTTCAGGTGGAAAACCTTTGGACCTTAGAAGCTTGAATTCATTTTGAATAAAATAGACTTTGCCGGACTGAATCGATATTGGTTCCACTTCATAAAAGAGTTTACAGCCAAATGGGACAACGAAAGAAAGATCGCCTTAAAATCTACTGTTAGTTAATTATATCCTACATTATTTTGCTATAAATTAATGTAAAATAATGAGTTATTTTGTCTAAAAAATGACTATTGAAATATTATTTTAGGTTTTTTTATTCGGAGATTTTGGTAGTAAATTAAGTTTATCTGAATTTTTCCTTATTAACCCTTCCTGTCCTGTGATGTGTAACTGGTACACATTGCTTCTAAAAAAATAATATCTCTCTAAATATAATAAATATTGGGGTCAGATTTAAGGTATTCCTCCGTAATACATTCACGCATTGAATGAAAAAAATAATTTTAATGATAATGAGCACTTATCGGCCCCATCAAAGATATTTTGTGAAAATCGGGAATAAATTCACCAATACAATCAAACTTATGCCAGTGTGTGACGTAGGTATATTCATTCTAAAAAACCGCTATGGGTGAGGAAGCGACGCTATTCACGTCTCACTCTCACTCGTATATGGGAACGCTAGAAATAAAATCTCAGTTCGCTCCCTTCTCTCGCTTCAGTAGCTCGCGGGCTTTCGTTTGAGGTGGTCGCTTTGCATGTTTTGTGAACGTTGGCCGATGTTTTTTTTTTCTTGTTTTCAGCAATAAAATTTCAATTATTATCACTTTTGACTTCAAATTTTATTAATTTAAGCGATTGGCTATGAATATTCTTAGTTTTCCGATTTTAAATCGCTCATTTTTACATTTGTATTGATGTGTATTGAATGCACAGCACCGGAACGTGCGGATTTTTTTTAGCACAGGAAGGGAAAGGTAAACAATGAGATTATCATAATGTTTTAAACATAAAATACATGATGATCCAAGTTTCATTTATTGATTTGAAGAACAACTTATATGTTTATTTAACTACTTACATATATATGTCATTTTCATCTCAAAGACATCCTGTATTAAGAAATATCGTCGTTAAGTTAATACATAGAACTAAATTAACCACACATGTCTAGTCGATATAGTAAAATTATTAATCTCAAAATTTCTTATTGTAGTATTTTAGTATCTAATTGATAAATTCTTGATCCATTTTCCATTAGCCAAATTAAAATTGTTAGAACTGAATTAAAAAAAAAGGACCATTGTTAAAATAAAATAGCAAACAGTAATTTGTTAAAATAATTCTTATTTACATAGCCTAGTTGATAAGATGCCTAAATACCAACTCAGGAGTTCCACTCCCTTAAGCACTCAGTTTTTTAAATTCGAAAATAGTTCAGCGTGACTTTCACTTACTCTACTCTAGAAATTTGAAAAAAATGATTTTTTGCATATTCTTAAAGTTTAGACCTTTAAAAATATATTTTAAAAAGAAAATTTTAAAATCCTCAATATTTACAAAGTTATAGCTATTAATGAGGCAGCAATTACGCCGCACCGAAATGACTCAGACAATAATCTCAAAACTTTAAACGCGTCTTTCTCGAAATTACTTTTTTCGACCTGGTCGACATAAAATCAGTTCTATTTAACCGATTGCCTTCAAATTTAGTATGAAACTTGAATAAATGTTTTTATATCGTCCCTACCTTGGAAAATTAAAAACAATTTTTTTACTATTTTTAAATATTTGGAAAAAGGTTAAAAATATATATATTTTTTTAGACAGGCGCCATTATGCTTTTTGTTTTTTGGTACCAACTATAACGACATTATTTTTTATTAAGAAACTGTGTATGATTTTAGTTACAAATTTAGGAAAGGGCTTTAATCATGTCGACTAGCTTGCTCCATTTTTTTACGACAAGATATAGGAGCTGATAACATTTTGAATTTAAATTTTTTTTCTGAAATTGTTTTTGGTACTTTCTCAAATCATCAATAAACAAACTGTAAAAAAATGTTGAGGAAAAAATTTTTTGTTTTCTTTTATTTGGTCTGAAAAAACGCCTGAAATTCACGTCTCTAGAGTAGAATACCTCCTTAACCTGTTCACCGCGTTAAAAATCAAATTCCACGAATCCTGTGCGCGGCACAATTTCAGCGTTTTTTAATTTCTAAGTTTAAACACATGTTTTGTTTAGAACCACTGATATTTGATTACAACACCAAGTAAACATGACACTTAAGTAATTTTCTGATAATAAATAATAGTCATTACTCTTAAGGAGACTCATTCAATAAAGGAGATAAACTTAACATTACGTAAAATAAACAAAGGAATGCTACGATCAAATCAATGCTTCATGACACTCACCCAATCAAATGCATATAGCACTAGTAATGTTTATTTACGTAAGAGAGACTTAGTAATGTTTATTTACGTAAGAGAGACTCATCGCAGGACTCGATCCGCGCGACAGGTCGTTAATGCTGGAAATATTGAGAAACCAAAAAAATATTCGGCGCTCTGTTTATTCAACAATATCTCATAAACTAATATATTATTTGACAAGGTTTTCAGAGATGTCGCTAGAATAAAGATTATTTTAAATTTTCGTTCAATTTTTATTCCGGTTTTGTGTAATTTTTTTTAAGTATTTGTGATTTGAAACTTGGATTGTCGTCAGATCACAGGCGTTTGTGCTCCCCGCGGGGAACACTTTAAGGCCTCTTTACCATTTTTCTTGTATGCTAGAATAGATTCTCACATGACATTACGCTTTCCAGATTTTAATTTATACAACAAAAGTAAAGTGCAATACAATACTTGAATATTGAAAAAGAAGTAATTACCATTAATTGGACGATACGATAGAATGAGATAAAATTCAACTGGAACGAGGGAAAAATTCTGAATGGACTATTTGACCTACATTAATCCATTTAAATATTTCATAATTACTCGGCCTTGATTTGGAGCTCATAAATTGTCCAGATAGTCACAAAAAGAGAATGGAAAGGATTTTATTTTACACAGGTTTACGGCTGGAGGCAAAGTTAAACTTGGATAATAATATATTTTACTTGTGATGAAATCACTGTTCGTCCACCTTCCGACAAAAGTGCGTTACAGGAATTTTGTCACAATTTTCTCTCCATTTTCGTTTTAAAAGAGATTAAGCCTAAATGATTAATGTAGCGATGATGACGTCAGAACATGTTTATGCTTTTGTCCTTTTTTTTGCGCATTCGCACATAAACCTCACTATAAACTTTATAATTTGAAGAAAAAGTAAGCATACATCCTAATATTCATAGTTTTAAGCAACATTATTAGATTATTTTTTAAAACAATAATTATTTATTTATTTAATTTACGACACAACACTGTCTTTTATATACAAATACGACAAGTTATATGAGTACTTCAAATTATTGACAAAAATACCGATCTTTGTCATTAACTGACATGTGGATACAAAAAGCAATAGTGATAATAATAAAAAGTAATTACGTAGTCATTGTTTTAAATTATTTAACATTAATAAGAATATTTAAATTATCGAGTTATATTTATAAATTGAGATATTAATAAATTATAATAATAATATATTTAATAAATTAAATATTTAAACATGGCTGAATTTGAAAATACTACCTTGATCAAAAAGTTTGAGGGCCGGCCAGCGTGTGGCGCTGTCAGTCACCCGATGGAATTCTTTTTTTAGTTACGCTGTACTGAATACATCTACCTTTGTGCGTGTTTTTGATTTTTTACAAGTTTGAAAATGGCATCAACTGTGCATCAACGAGTTTGCATTCAATTTTGTGTGAAGAACGGATTTAATAGTCCGCAGACCTTGGAAATGTTGAAGAAGTGTTTTTTGGTGGCACGAACGCTTCAGAAGTGGTCGTGAGTCGGTCGAGGATGACGAACGCAGTGGTAGTCGAAAACCGATGAAAACATCGATAAAATCAAAGAAATGTTGGTCGAAAACCGCAAACTTACCATCAGAGAGCTGGCAGAGGACTTGAACATCGCTTATGGATCCGCTCAAGACATTTTGGTTAGTGATTTGGGTTTCAGACGTGTCGCTGCAAAACTGGTGCCAAAATACCTCAATTTCATGCAAAAAAGGACCGCGTTGAAATCGCGAAAGACATGATTTCCATGAGTTTTTGACCAAAAACAACACGACTACTATCCAGCAGCATTTGAATTCACCTGATCTGGCTCCCTGCGACTTTTTCCTGTTCAACCGACTTAAAAAATCGCTTCGCGGATTGCGTTACAGCACCCGAGAGGATGTCATGAAAAAATCAAGGACGGCTCTGATGGACATACCGAAAATTGAGTACCAGCGGTGTTTCGAGGATTGGATCAAGCGCTGGCGTAAGTGCATTGCAGTCGATGGGGAGTACTTTGAAGGAGACCATATCGATTTTGATGAATAAACTTGTATTTTCGATTTGATGAATAAACCCCTAAAACTTTTTGATCATGGTAGTATAATCAAATTTAGGCAAGTAGACTAACGTAATAGTGAAACACTTATTTTAAGGAACAACGCTTACATATAATAAGAAGAATTTGATTTTTCGAGAATTTTATGGATAGATCTTGAGATTTAAAAAACACATGAGCTCACTTGTAAAACAAGATGCAAGCTGTTGTGCAGAATAGAAGCCTTCCCCATGTTGATGCCGGGTTACTCGACTCCAGAGGCAAAGTATTATCCTTACATGTTTCGTTTATACCAGGTTATTTATATTAATAAAGGAGAGCACAAAATTAGTAGATCTTTCTTAATATTGTTGTGATATTCTGACGAATACTATATATACTTATATTGAAAATATTTGTTGCAAAACTCATTTCCAAGTCTTTACATGCGAGTTATAGAGAAGTTAATTTTATTATTAATGTAGCAATTTTCAGTACAAAAGAGATTGCGCTGTCTTGTGGATCTAGTGGGAATACGAAATGAAATGTTTGCGAGTAAGTTAGGCACATCGATCACTGGGTGAATGATTTTGTTTGCGAGTAAGTGAGGCACATTGATCACTGAGTGAATGATTTTGTATGGTACTCGTATTACTACGAGTATATCAGCTATTTTTCTTCTGTCATAAAGTTTTAAGTGTTTTATTGCACTTAACACGAGTAGGGATAATATTATTTGTTATATACATATGATATATACTAGCCATCTCACCATTAACCTGTCGAAGTCAGCAGAGAGGACACATCACCATAATTTCCTGTCTCAACACATCCTTCGACTTCGTCTTTATGCATAAATCTTCTCATACAACTCCTACGATTTATTAGTTTTTCTGCATTGTCTTCTTTCATAATCAACTTGATCGAAAAATATTTCTCTTGATCTTCCTCTATCATTATTTTCACGCACATTTGCAGTATTAATATGTTTTGTTAATCTTTCGTTATTCATTCGTCATACAAGCCCAAACCATTTAAGAGTTTAAAAAAATTAAAATGGTTTGGGAATGTAGAAAAATGAATGAAGTAAAACTTACAAAACAGATACAGTGCAGATGTCAGGGAAAGTCGTATATAAGGAAGACCAAGGAAAGCATGGTTGGATGAAATAAATGATATTCTGAAATAAGAAAACGTTGAAAATCAGAGAAAACGTAGAATTTTTATGAGAAGGTGTATGGATATAGAAGATGCTAAGATAGTGTGAAGAGTTAGGCAAATACGACGTTCTGTCATATCTACCTACTCTGATAGAGAAATGGCGTGATGGTATGTATGTAATAAATTATAAGCATTCTCATAATATTAATTTTCCCACCTTCATGGCTTAGTGGATAAAACACCAATTTTCAACCTCTGGGTCGCTGGTTCGATTTTCGTTAACACATTTTTTTTAAAAAACAGTATCAGTTTGGTTTTCACTTCAGGTCAACTTTATTGTCAGTAATTCAGATAAACACCTTGTAAACACATACATTTCCAAGGTCTCATCGCTGCTCGCTAAAGTCATGGTATGGCTCCCTCCACCCCCCCCTCACTAATTTTTACCGTTAGATGCATCTAGATCAGGCGTCTCCAAATTTTTAGCCTAAGGGCCACACGGACTCCTCCACTAAGTCCCAAGGGCCAAGACCTAGCTAGCTCATCATACCAACATACTGTAGTTTTGAATTTCGCGTAAATTTTCGTATTGGGACTAGCTGACGAGTAAGATATCTATGGCGCAGGGTGCGTGGGTGGACTCCGCTCCATTCGCAATTTCGGTTTGTACTTACGGGCTAGCGGAATTACGCAAAAATGTGTCACTTATTGTAAGTTTTTAGGATAAATCTCATATCATTAATAACAGTTAAAATGTTCAATTTCATTACGTATGTCAGTTATTGTGTTTCTTAATTGGTCGTTGAATAAAAACATCCGATTATTATTTTGTATGATTTACTTACGTTGTAAATTTTACAATGTAGTCAAAATAAACTATGACGGGCCGGCCGGATTGGTGGTGCTCGCGGGCCGGTGCTGGCCCGCAAGCCGTAGTTTGGAGACCCCTGATCTAGACTGTTGGTGGCAGCTTGGTTATAATTGTCTTGTTTGTAATTTCCTGATGATGAGTTGAAAATCTTGAACCCGGTAGGTCCATTATTTTAAGAAAAAAAAAACAGCATTTTATTAAACAAATTACAAAAATAATATAATTCATTTTGTATTTGTATGCAATGACACTATGTACAAACACAAAATTTATTTCAGTGAACAAATTAGAATTGTTTTCCAGATAGCTGGTACGCAAATACATTGGTACAAATACACTTTATGAATTAGCGCTAGCCAGCGTTTTTCTATTCCAATCGAGTTCTGATATCAATCAATCAATCAATCAATCAACAGTGGCTCTACAACCCAGGTCGGGTCTTGGCCTCCTTTAAAGCACGCCTCCATGACTGGCGGTCCTGTGCTGCTGTTCGCCAGTTCTGGATGCCAATGAGCTGCGCATCCCTATTGACACCATCCAGCCATCGAAGCTTCGGCCTTCCTGGCCTTCTTCGACCCCCCGGTGTGCCATTCAAGAGCCCTCTCGGAATGTCCTCCTCACTCATTCGCTGCACGTGTCCAGCCCACCTGAGTCTACCAATTCAAATCTCCTGTGTTATGGTAGGGTCTCCATACAGACCGTACAGCTCCTGATTATACCTGATACGCCATTCTCCGTTATTGCAAATGGGGCCATATATTTTGCGCAGAATCTTCCTCTCAAATGTCCCCAGAGCCCTCATGTCCACTCTACTTAGAGTCCAACATTCTGAGCCATAGGTGAGCACAGGTCGGATGAGTGTTTTATAAAGTAGAGTTTTGGTTTTTCTAGAGAGATGTCGTGATTTCATGTACCTCTGCAGTCCAAAATAGCATCGGTTTGCAGCTATTAATCTTCGATTTATTTCAGTGGAAACATCGTTCTTACTTGTCACCATGGTACCGAGATACACAAATTCAGAAACGGTTTGGAAGGTAAAGTTGTCTATTTGTAGACTTATTGGGTTTTGGCGTCCATTTACGGGCATATATTTTGTTTTGGTCTCACTGACTACTAAGCCTAGGTTTTTTGCTGATGCTGCTAGTGCTCGGAAGGCATTTATAAGTTCATGTTCCGACCTCGCTATGATGTCAATGTCATCTGCATAAGCCAGGAGCTGCACAGATTCACTGAATATATGGCCTGTTGTTTGTATGCCGCTATCCCTAATGGCCTTTTCCAAAGCCATATTAAACAGCGTACACGCCAAAGCATCTCCTTGTCTAAGTCCATTAAATGTTTTAAGAGGTTCAGACAGATCCCCTTGCACTCTGACACGGCACTCAACGTTGGACATTGTAAGCCTGACTAGGTTAATGATTTTGACAGGAATATTAAATTCAGCCATAGCTTCATAGAGTTTTGTCCTATTGACCGTGTCGTAGGCAGCCTTAAAGTCTATGAAGAGGTGGTATGTATCAATGTTGAACTCTACAGTCTTTTCCAATATATGTCTAAGTGAAAACATTTGATCTATTGTTGACCTTCCCCTACGAAATCCAGTTTGGTATTTTCCAATTATGCATTCGGAGTATTTCTGCAATCTGAGTTCTGATATCAGATCTATAAATCCCATCAGCCTAGAAAGTTGTAACTTAAGCTTATCTTCAATAAGTGTACATTTTAGCAGTTCATGGGACATATGTTAGATGTCAAAATCATCAGGTGTAAGATTGATCAAATGTCACCACATATGAAAAGTGGTGAGTCCTCTTTACCATTCCTCTAGGTGAGGAGATTGTCTTTCAATTTACCTAGGTTGATGAGTAGGCGATAAGGAGGTCTATAGGGCATAGATGTCAAAACCATCAGGTGCAAGATTGATTAAATGTCACCACACATGAAGAGTGGTGGGTCTTTTTCATCATTCCTCTAGGTGAGGAGATTGTCTTTTAATCTACCTAGGTTGATGAGTAGGCGATTAGGAACAATATATACGGCTCAGGGCAGGTAGTGTCTTATGGACACCGACGGATGTATCCATTTTCGTAAGCTTTAATTCTATTTTTTTAGGAATCAACACGCTCACATAATAAATACCTTCTAAGATGTCGTGGGTAGTTATAAAACTCTAGCGTGAGCTCAGTCTGGGCTGTATCGGTATTTAGCATCATTATCATTGAGTGTTCGTGTTTCTTAATTTTGCGTTCAATATTTCGTCGAATATCTGAAGGAAATACGAGTATCTCGGCAAGTATGTCAACCTTTTTTTACTAGGTCTGGTCTGATACATCCAGTAAATGGCTTTACCACCATTTTAAATTCATATATTCCAAGAATATTATTAGACGAAATAATTAATCAAAAGATCCATCTTGAAATACTATTATTACTGTTTTACTTAAAATATTTAATACTTGGTTGAATTGTGTTTCATCGAAACAAATATATTGTGGATAGGATATTTTGTGTATATACGAGTTAATTTCATTTCATTTTACTCTGTAAAGCAGTTTTGGTGAATTGTGAAGACATATAACATAATACATTTTCAACTAAATCACAAAAGGAACCTTTATGAATGAGACAACTAAGTGTGGTTTTGATATTAAATATTTGCGGTGTGAGCGAAAGTGAAGTATCTTTTAGGGGTGTTTGGTGTACATGACTCAAGGGCTGAGTTTCACCAAGGTCATGTCTCAAGAGCTTGTTTCACAGGAATTCCGAGGAAACACGGCCTATTTACTCGTACATGATTGTGTACACATTACACGTGTAGAATGCGAGTTTTCGGAATTCAATCAAGGGTTTGAAGACAGAATTAATTTAGACAATCAGAAATACTGTTTATATTAGAGCAGCAATATTTAATTATGATCGATAATGGATGCTGGAAAGGGGAGATCAGATAGTAACACTCCGGTTGACATGTGTAAGTTATCTGACAGTATTTAAAAAAATGTAAATAATGTTAAACATTAATGCCATAAATCGACCTGGAGATGTGAAAGACTGGTAGGATCAGCCACGGATATAAAAGATTCTTAATCCAGAAAGAAAATATATAACATAGAATTTAATATATGAAAGTATTTGTGAAAACGGTTAGTTGGTTTAGTATAATGCTAAAATAATAATTTATACAACGTCGTTTAGATAATAATATATCTTCAAGGGTAATCTACTCGTAGCTTGAGATTTTTACCCACTTTTATTGACAGATTAAAAATATTTATTTATTTCATCGACATTACAATGAACCTTACAAAATAGCAAAGTAGTTTGTGCTTTATTTATAACATTCCAAAATTATATAAATATTTAAAAAATTATAACAATTCGACAAAACCAAATAAAACGACACACTAACAAGACATTTAAAATGATACTACATTAGTAAGTAAGTATATGAGTCATAATGATTACAAAAAAAGAAAACAATATACACAGCTGAACACGTGGCACTGGGTCGTCTCTAGTCAACTACCCACACCTCATCATATCAATTTGACGTAAATGTAAAAAATAGTACTGTACAAATTCAATTCTTCATCAGCTCTTCAATCAACTTACTTTTATTGCTCAACAGGTTATAGAAAAATATATCGGATATCTCTGCCAATCGATTCCTCAAAAGATGCATTTTATTTATGTGGGAATTTTGTTAATAGAGATACTGTATTTAAACAAAAAAAACCCTATGACGAGTATGCACGAAAGGAACTCTAAAATTGAAAAAGCCAAGCAAGTCAATATGACTGACGAACTATCAATATACTCGTACAAAAGTTGAGTATAAGACTAGGAATGTATTATAGTTGCTGCGGCCATTATGATACATTAAGTTATTTCCCATATCTGCACATGTTCAGTAAAACATATTTGATAAGAAAATTGTAAAATAACTAAGAAAAGTTTGTAGATATTTCGATATGTAACAGTAACACGTTTAATTGAAGTTAAAGTGTGGTTTATATACAACCATAAACGTTTATAAAACCAAAATAAACAAGCAAATGACCCTTATATCCAATAATAAATGTTCAAAAATGAAAACAGCAATATTCTTCGTAAATAAATCTATAAAAAATAAAAACGAAAATTTTACTATTTAAATAAACAATTTCATTTTCTTCGCCTTTGGGTGATTTTAGACTATGTTTTATTTATGTATGCTAAATAACAAATATGCCAGAGAGAACGATGTCTAAAACAAAACTCTGCGGCGTCAGAAAGATCCCCACAAGCTATTTCTCTGGAAGATATCGAGGTTAAGTTAATTCTAAGTTCGTATATATTTTCCTTTCCCCACTGCTTATTTGTTAACAACTGCTGTTTTGCTGTATTTGTTTGCACCTTCATAATATTTGTATTTTATAAACATTAATTATTATAATAAGGTTTCATATTTTTCTTTAAAGATCCTTTCCTTTTCTGAGGTAAGCGATCATCATGACTTTATTAACATTTTGGACGAAACCACTTCGTTAAGTTCTTTTACCTGCACTATTTTTACCTTGAAATTTCTACCGTAATAACCGTTAAAGGATCTCACATTTTTTTCCTGGCATATGTCCGACGAGCTCCGTTTCCTAGTTGGTATAACACCTGTCTTCCAGTCAGAAAGTTGCGGATTTAAAGCCAGCTGGAACCCAAATATACAAAAAAAAAAAAGAATTCCAGTTTGGTTTTTATTAAGTCCTCTTTCACATCTTTCTGGTGGGTAGGAATAGATTGCCACATTTGCTATGAGCCCGCCAGGCTGTACTATATACAACAAAAGTGTAATACAATGCAATACAATGTCCAATGTACTCTCACTTTCTTCTTTTGATGGTGGGTACTACTTATCTTTCTTTATATATTCGTTTCAAGAAACCATCATTACAAAATTTGTCTACTCACGACACTCAGCATTTCATTAAATTTTATTTGTGTTTTTTTCATATCGTGCCGTAAATGTGAAAAACAAATAAATTGTACAACGTTAATTGAGAAATTGATTTCTGAGATAATTCCTTTGTTTTAATATTAAACGTGGGTATATAAACCTCATATATACTCGTATTACTCAATTGTTATATTTTCCAGGAATACAAAACAAAATACGATTTTTTTTTTCATTTGAAGATACGTAATTCGTTATAACTTGCTAACAGAGTACACGTTTATTAAAAAATCTGAAAAATCTCATAAAAAATACGTTTAGAAAATGGTAAATAATAAAATGTCGTCTTTATTTCAGTATGCCCTTAAGGTCAAGTATTTTGTTTTTTTTTATTAAATGTTCAAATCAGAGTTTTCTTATTAGTTATTACAAATTTATTGGAATTTTTCGCTAACAATGGTTTATTTTTTATTCTACCGTATTATTTGGAAGTTTTTTCATCGTTTTGTAAAAAATATGTTGAATATTACATAAGAAAAAAAGTTCAACATACAGAATTATTATTTTTTTATTAATTTACGTATTTATATAATTTATCAAAAAATTAAACAAACGTCAATCGTCACCTTGTGAAAAAAAAGTTTGTAGCGAAAATATCCCTAATGTCATTTTGTATTGTTCCGACATAAATGTCGATAAATGGTGTTCTGAGAATTTAAACAATGGAACATTTACTAACTTACTTAAAATTGTAATTGAAAACAAAAATTACGGTTTAAAAAAAAAAAGGATTCAATACCTTAATTATGGCCCATTGATTGGTGTATCTTCTATCGGATCTTTTGTTTTCTTAAAAGGCTTCACGTAACGGGAAACCATTCACCAAATTTGTCCGATCCAATCAACTGAAACCTGTCTGTTACTTTTTGTTCTGTTACCTTCTCACGAACTACCAATCTCGGAATATTTTTTCTCTTCTTTTGTTCTTGTTAGCATAGATAGATACACATTATTTTTGGACAGGGTTGTAAAAAAACCGTTTTAAATAGTTCAATTCATACTTATTTTGATTTATTTGTATATTACTTAATGATTGAGGTTTCAGGTTAATTTGGTTGTATTGTGTTTAAAACTTATGATCTTAATGATATTCGCTACAGTCAACATAGCTCAATTAATTTGTTGGACATGATACTGGTTGGCTGGAAAAGATTGCCACCTGGAAATAAGCCAGTCAGATTGTTTATAATGAAGTGTTAAATAAATTAATAAATATAAAATACCTAAAAATATAGAGATGCGTCACTAACAAAGTTCAATTTTTAACACATTTATCATGAAGTAGATCATGAATTATCTTATTAATACCAGAGCCAACACAATAAAACCAAAATCTTCCTTCGATTATCCGAGATGAGAATAAAACGAAAATCTAGTGAAGATGATATAGTCAGATAGAGCAAGAATAAAAGGTGGTACTGGCGTGGCCATGTGGATAAGATGGGCAGAGACCTCACACATAGCGACACACGAAATCCCCGCAGAATATCGCATTGTAGGAAGACAAATAACAAAGACCAGAAATCTTTTTTATAAATTAAATAAATCTTTATTAAGAAAATAAAGAACTTCATTGTGAATAAGGGCATATGTGGGTTAAAACATATGCTGTCCTCGCGGTTGGGCTCGCCCTATATTGGTGGAGTGCATCTCGGCCGGGGGGACGTTATGAGAAGAGCCCAGATCTTATGATAGCTTATTTTTTAAATGTATGTTCTGCAATTTATCTGATATATACGAGTATATGTGTTTTTGGAATGTATTTAAATATGTACATACTATGTTGCCATCAATAAACCTATATTTAACATATATATATGTGTATGTGCATGATCGTTTATAATTGAAGATCGGTACCCTTTAATAAATACGTTTTTGTATTTAATTTTTCAAGATATAGTAATGATATATGACTCGTAACAAGTCTTTTTTTCAAATTAATTTTGGATCTGCTAGGATATATTAAAAATTGATTTGTTTGAAAAAAAATACTTAAATCGGTGAGAATCAAAAATGCTTACAGAAAACAAAACATTTTATAAAATTTGTCACAAATTTAACTAACATAGTGAACCACTTAAGTGATGAAAGTTCTCTACACAATCGACAAAAAATATGTATGGAAGAATAAAAAACAATTACATGAAAAAAAATAGACCGTTTGAGTTTGGACCTAGGAATTACATTCTGTACAAAATATAAAATAATTTTTTGACCAAATCTGTAAAAGCTTTGTACACACCAGTGATAAATAAACTGGATCGCCATTTTGAGACGAGTAAACCCCAGTTGAGATGGCATAGTTTATTTAAAGGGGAAAAATAAAAAGATGTAAAAATATACATAATTAATATATTTTGTATAAATATTGTTATTATAAACGAGTTGTTTTAAAAAAAGCAAAAAAATCTTCTTTTACGTAACGCAAAATTTATTTAAAATCCAAGTTCCCTTTGGTATCTCATAATGACAATTTTGGCTGAAATATAAGCCATTTTTACAATTTTTGGTTTGGTCTTAGGCTAATAGTATTTTTCATTTGTGCTACAGTCAGTCACTGCATAATGATTTATTGAATCAGTGCAACAACGAGGCACTCAGGATTCATCATAACCCTAACCACTTTGGTACGAAAGCAACGTACAAATATCCAAGCGATATATGGCTGAGTAATGAAAGATTAGAGCAAGTTGAAGAATTTTGTTATTTAGGCAGATTTTTTTTATTTAGGCAATATGCTCTCAGATGATTGTAAAGTTACGAGTGATATCGAATGGGGTGTAGCGATAGGAAATAAAGTCCATGGGGTACTACAACGTAAATATTCTCGAATCGGACGGTATCAAATTAACCCAAGAAGATGATACTTCACAACAGTATTAAGAACAAGCTTTGATTTATGGAATCGAAACGTGGACGTGGAATAATACTAAAAAGAGCTGAATAAATGCTTAGGAAGAATACACGGGGTAATAATATATGACAAAACACGGAATAAAACAATAAGGGATGAATGTGAAATTAAGGCTGATGTGTTGAGTAGGACGAAGAAGAGCACTATGAGATTGTTTGGGCACGTAAAACAAATGAATTAAGAAAGACCAACAAAAAAATATGCAGGTTATGCCATGATACAGAATACCAATGAAAAAAAAAATGGAAAAAAGTGTATGATATTTTAAAATGAAGAAATTTGAAAGTCAGAGATTTCGTAGAAGCTTTATGACAATGTGTATGGGTGTAGAAAAAGCGAAAAATGTGTGTCGCGATAGGAAAATCAGGCACTCTCTCCTCTTTGCCTACCCGATAGGAAAATGGCGTGTAGTTTGTATTATATAATATCCATATATACAAATAAGAATGATAAAAAGTAAAATATCTTTTTTTTTTGTTTTTTTAAGTTGATGAAGGTTTAAACAAAGTTTTTTTACCTCGCGGATCTAGTTGGATTATATTCTTTTAGATTTTCTTCATTTTCAAGGTACATGTTAATAATGTGTTTTTGTCTTGAGAAGGAAATAATTACCGCTCTTGACAAGTTGACTATGATATAATATAAGTGGTATACTCGCAACACAAAGTTAATTAAAAAAATCATTTAAATCACAGAGTAAAAGCTAAGCTTTAAGTGAGGATTTGGTAACAAAAGAAAATTGTCAAAAACATTAGATATTACAAAAATTTAATAAAATAATTTAAAAAATCCACAGTAAATTATTTTTTTCATAGTCGTTATGAAACATTATTTAAATTGTTCTGAAGTTCTTGTTTTCGTCAGTTATTTGGGGAAAGTTGAATTGAGATTTCCTCGAGTGAAAGAAAAAGAAAAGCTTATTTTTCTTCTTCACTCGAAGAAAACAGGGGTCTTAAGTGCATTAAGCTGTTTGCAGTGTACGTTTAAGTCGACTTATATTTTTTAACATTGGATTTTCGAATAATTTTAAAAACTGTTTCTCAGTGTACTCAAATTCGGATTTCTTTTAGTAAAAGCGCTTTTTCAATTAGGCATAATTTTCTCATAGGTTTCATGGAAAATTTGTATTTTTAAGGAAAATTTAATTAAACACTTTTTACAGTTTTTAATGGAAGAAAAATACATTCTTATATTTTTTGGTTTCTTCGACGGAATAACAAAGGTTGGTGTAACATGACCATCTCCGTCACCTAGTTGGTAAAATGCCCGTCTTTCAGCCTGAGGGTTCCCATTATAAATTATATTTTAAAAAATTCAGCTTGGTTTTTACTTAAAAAATCTTAAACAATTTCTGGTTGGCTGCCAGAGATTGGCATTTGGCAATAAGCTCGCCAGTTTGTACTATATACAACAAAATCATATTACAATACAAAACATACACTCGGAGGTTTCGGGTTCGATTGCCATTGGTACCAAAAAAAAGAGGTCCCAGTCTGGTAAAAATATTCACACGCAATAGAAGTGCGCGAGTATTGTTTCCTTTTCACATATGGCAGTATTGCTTATATGTGCGATTAAAAATGACGAGTTCCCAGTATACGCCAGTTGTTCTTAACTCGATATATGGAAGCGAATATGATGTCTCCCGGTCATGTTCTTCAATATGTGTATATCACTAATTCAAATAAATCGAAGGACACCAAACAAATGAATAAATTATACCAGAATATCTAACTTTTCTTCCTGCTTTTCAATACCTTCGTTGTTTTTCATCACGGCTATAGATACTGCTCGTATTTTAAACTGAAGATAGTTGGTGGGGTTTAAATTATTGTATAGTAATTAATTTGCTAGATAATCATACAAGACCGCGAGAATTAACTGAAGGAAAATTATACATGAATTTACTTTACTTCCTACTCGTACATCTCTATGATAAGCTAGCTTTATATTACTCGTAAATAACTATTTGTGTGAAATATTTTACAAATAAACTTTTATAATTTCACAAAATATCTTTTTAAAACAAAGACGCCAACTTTTTAAACAAATGAACACAACACAACCATAAAGAAGTAACTTGATAAAGTATTACGTGATTTTTCGGCTGAGAAAAACATAATAATATTTTTTCGTTTCTTTCGTACCATCCATGATAAAGGTTGAGAGTGATAATTGGACATAAATGCCCAAAATATTTCCGATTCACATCCAACATCGCTACTTTTTTCGAAATATTTTAGGAAATCAATAATTGTCAACAACTTATCTGTATAAAATTATTATATTATTTATAGAAATTTCTAACTCAGTGCATCGAGGTGAACATCTGGAAAACACGTATATCCCAAGAATCTTTCCGCTGCTCGCCGAGGTAGTCCCATCCCTCCCTCAACCTCCAGTCCCCAACTCCAATGTTTACCGTTAGAACCGTGTATCTCGGTACCAGTTCGAACAGAATTCAGTCTTGTTTGTGCTCCGCTGATGATGAAGTGAAAGCTATGAAACCGATAGGATTATACCTTTACAAAAAGTGGAATAAACTGTGTTTGATAAAACAAATTACAATGTATAAAATTATGTTTGAAAAAGTGAATTCAACAAATGAATAAACATTTAGCTAATTTGGTAGTTGATCATATTGGTGCAAGTGTCTGTCCGTACTATTAAACCGTCTGTTGATACCACTGCTATCCTTTTCACACTAAGGTGTGACATTGAAAATGTAAATGCTTCCCCTGGGAATAGTTTTTTCATCAAATTATAACTAAATCCAATAATTTTCTCACGAGTGTACTTAATTCATTGATGGAGAGAGTATTGTATTGCATAACACTTTCGTTGTATACAATATAACCTGGCTAGTTAATTGCAATGTTGCAATATCTTCTAACCAACCAGAAAGTTATTAAAGAGGCCTTAAGTGAAAGTCGGACTGGAAATTATTTTTAAAAAATATACCTGGGTTCCAGCAGGAATAGAACCCGCAATATCTGGGTTGGGAGACAAGCATCTTACCAACTAGGCTACGGAGGTCTTTTTTTGTTACTAGAGGAGGGACAAGTGCATGCTCCTGTTAAAAAAATTATGAAAATGCCTAACGAGAAGATAGTGTCTTTTTTCCACTTCGTATATTAAGTTATACATATAGTTAAATGAAGTGTTTCATCATTTTCACTTTTTTTTTGACGGCCTTTGTGGACAAGTTGGTAAGACACTTGACTTCCACGTAGGTGTTATGGGTTCAATTCCTGATTGTAACAAAAATAAGCGTCGTCTGATAAAAGAGAACGTTCCTTTCTAATTTTTCATCGTTTTCATGTAATTGTTTAATTATAAATAATATCTCATATGGCATTGGACTTTCTTGCACACCCACCACAGGTTTTGAATATATTTTTTTATTATCACTTGAATTAGTTATGCTATCTCAATTACACGGGACACAAAAATGTGTATTTAATTCTTTGATTAGTTTTTGAAGAAATGCTACCATTAATAACGACGCTTCCAGTTGTAAACAGGCCCACTTTGTAAACTTTTTGAAAAATGATCACCGACCAGTGGCGGAGACTAAATCTAAATCAACTCTAGCAAATGGTGGCACTGTTTTGTTGGAACTGTGACAAAGATATTTCTGGATAAGCAAAGTTCCCCACGCATTAATCAAGGGAAGAGAATGTTCTGGTTTGAGGAGGTGACAGTGCCGCCTTCAATGTGGGATGCCTGTCGTTTTTAGTTGTTGGAAGACTTGTATACTTCGCTCGTTTTATGATAGTTCGTTTGTATGAATGTCGACATGGTATAAACAAGAATAGAAATTTACATCGGCTGTCTAAAAAGTTGTTTAAATGCCTGTTGAATATTTAAATGATTTTAAACAACGCATAAATTTTATTTTAGATAAATGAGTGAATGATGGGTAATATTGTATAATCTGTCTTTATTGATCAGAGCAGATTCAGGAAACTGAAGTTGGCTTCTCATAAAAGCATCGTAGCTCAAATTTAAAACATTTAACCAAAACGTAGAGTTTACAAATGAAAGCTGTATAAAAGGGAGTTTTAGTTAGAATGTGTGTGAAAACAATGTAAGTTAGAAATAAATATATATGAGGATATCAGAAATAATGGTGTAGAAGAAAAGTATTCAAGGGTAAAAACCGAGTAATGCGATAGTTTGGCCATGAAAGATGAATAAATTATGAAAGGTTAAAAAACATTCTTGTTGTTAGAAGGATATAAGAAATTTGGGAACACTGGGAAAATTTAAACACAATCACAAATAAATTACTATGTAAAAGAAGAGAGAGAAGAGTCTTATAAATATACGATGCCCAGTTTGGAGCATGAACGTGGAAGAAGTAAAAATATTGAATAGAAAGAAAGAGATCTGATCTTTTTGAGCTCCAACAGTGTGAAAACAATAAGAGGAATGTTAATTATTTTATTTCAAAAGTGTCATTCAATTGCTAAAAACAATTCCAAAGGTTCTTATAAAAGATTATAACATATTGTGATAAGGATTAAATTAAAAAGTCTTTTCAAGGTTTCAAAATCCTTTGTACCCTTATAATTAACACAAATTCTATGCCACAAAGCTATTGATTACAAATTGTTGATCAAGAACTCCCGGTGATTTTGAACGATTCGCTCGATCTATGCGATTTTTACAATAAGATCAGCCTGATTCTAAAGTTATACATTTTCCAGAGGATACGGTTTAAGAAAAATGTTTTCTCGTGGTATAGCTGTTTAAGTCATCTTTAATGTATAAACTGGATAAGCGGTTATATATTAAAGGGAAATTATTAAATGAATTATTAAGTATTGTTGATTCAGAACTGCGAGTTCCAGGATCCTCTTCGAATAAATTTAGCACAATTATGAAACATATAAGTATAACAGTAAATGGAAATAAAAATATTAACAGATAATAATAAAAGGCGAAAATTAAATATGATGAACGAAGATAATAATAAATTACTTATTACCAGGTGCAAAACACTAAACAACAGGTGCAAAAAAATATTTGAATGACTTCTTTTATAATGGGCAAAACAAAAACAAATCAAATTTCCAATTGCGTCGTCAATATATTGAGCAAATTTCTTTCATATGGGTAACTCGATATTAGAGTATTTCAAAGCTTTTTTTATACCCTTGACGAAAAGGTCCTTTTGTTCTTTTTTATAGATATACGCATTTTAACACATTTAGCTAGCTTAAAAGAATACACCCGTTTCTATTTTATACAACGAAATTTGATGTTATATTTAATACGTTTAAATATGGATAATTTTGTGGACCACTTAGTATCATGTATAGTTTGAGTAAATGCGGACTATTATTATGTGTACTCAAACATATTCTGTAAATATACCATCACACTACGACCCTTTTAATGAAGGTAAAGTGTACAGATTTTTTGTGCCATTATATTCACGCACACCTTTTTTTTTGTACAAAACTATAAATCCCCTATACATAATCTTCTCTTTCTCATATTTAATATTCAAGTATCCATCAGTTGAAATTTCTCCATCTACCCCATTTCATTCTTTCCTCAGTCTACCATTTTCGTGATTTTCTTTTATTTCAGTATTCTGCTTTAATTTTATTTTATAACGTTCCATAGTACAATATTAACAATTTATACATTTCAAATATAAAGACCAAACCGTGGTGTACTGCATAAAATAATACGAAAAACCCTATCCATTTTGTGAATAAAAAAACCATTTGACTAAGCAAGGCCTGTGACGAAGTGATCTCATTCTTCAGTCCAAAAACACATAACAAAGTTGGAAGATATAAACACGTGACAATAAGCTTACCAGGTTAAAAAACACATTGTCTTAAATATTTAACATTCGTTGTTTTTCTTAAATTTTGAAATATTCACGTCCTTCCACACATTTCAATTCTAAGCTATTACATTCGCAATTCCAGCCGTATCGTAATCTCTGTAACCACTTTTTGCTGGTTTTATGAGTCTTTCGCTACCCATTATCTCAATTTTGTCAAATCTTTTTAAGTTTCCCTACTTAATATTTTTTACACTATCCCACTAGAAGGGAAAAACATGAAAAATATTCCAAATATTGGATAAATATAATTGTACCGAAAAAAATCCCATAATAGGCTCCGTTCTGGAAACTTGCTGAGAAATGGGGAGGTAATTTTTTATTGCTTACATTTCATGGATAAATTATTATAAGTCGAATATTTTTACGAAATCTCTTCACCTCTATCATTTCGAAACGGTTTATTACATTTTATTATTATAAATTCATTTCATATATCTCGCTTATTTCAGTTATAAACTTACTGGTATTGTGAAAATAAACGTAATAGTGATAAAAGGGTGGGGGAATAAACACCTATGAAGTGATTCGTTTTATAACTGTGGATTTAACAAAGAAGATTGCGCAAGGTGTGGACTTATTTTGACCCCCCCCCCCATAATAGCGTAGGTAGTTTTGTGATTGAATTTACTAAAACATTCACATTCATAATTTCAACCGCATCATAATTTCAAAAACAATATTAAGATTGTTTTTACAATAACATACTCGTATGAGGAGGTAACATTAAAAAAAGATGGTGTCCATCATATACAAAAAAAATGTTGATAAAAGAGATTTTTTCTTATCCATGGTACGGAGCCGTTTTAACACTTGCATTTTATTGAAAAAAAGTAGATAAATCATTTTAAATTCATAATAAAAAAAAAATTATTTTTTTCAAAAAGAATCTTGTCCAGGCTTCAAACCAATCAAAAAAGATCATGTCCGAATTGACCAATCACAGCTTTCCGATTGTGTCTAACTTCATACCAGTTCACTAGCAACTGTCAGTTTTAAATCGTAATGTCACTGTACAGCTTTATCTACCTACATATATTTATAGTTTTAAAGTATCAATATAGTAATAATATTTATTCTTATTTTGCAACACTTTACTTATTTTATTCGATTAAAATTAAAATAAGTAACTCTATCCAATTATTTTTTGATTATTTTTTGCAACACCTGTATAATATTTTTGAAATCGAACAAAAAACATCATGTCCCAGACCTGTTCAATTAAAAAAGATTAAAGTAGAATGGTTCACTCAAAACGGATCATGTTCATATTTTAAACTAGAATAACTATTTTAATTATAATGATTCGATTTTAAACAACAAATCAAGCGATTTTTACAAAGAATTTTCATGTCATATATTTTTAATGCAAACAGTTTTTTTTGCGATTTCCCAGCATTCTGATTTGGTGGACACGTTCTTTTTTTAATATTACCTCTTCATATCCTCATATTTTTCAGGTCCTCCTATATAAACTGCAGAAGCTGAAAAAATACTTTACCCTGTATCTGAAACGTATTTTTTCAGTTTTATTGACATAGAGTGCGAAGAGTTCGTCCTGTAAGTTAGAAAAAAAAAAATTTTTTATAATATATACTAGAGTGAAAAAAAATTAGAATTCGACTCTGAGTTCAAAAGTTACAAAACGTTCCTCTAGTCATTTTCCAAATCGCTGACCGCTTAGTATTCTCAAATCTACAGCACAAAATTAAATTGTAGTGGTCAGTGGGTTGATGCTCAGCGCACTTAGCTAATACCGCAAAAATGTCTGAGTAAGACTTGCTTGTGGTACGGCGCAATTCACATTTTTCAAATGTCTACTGCTTACGTTGTTCTGAGATTTGTAGGCAAAAACTGAATTATTCAAATTGCTTGATTGAGTCAAATATTTAAATTACTTTTTGAATCATGTAACCCGTGATAACCTTCGTAGCCTTGTTACAAAAACGTCTGTATTCTCTTGATTTATAGATTTTTAAAGATTTGGTTAGGTTAGGTTTAGACTTTTATTATTTTACTATATATAATCCACTTTGATGTATTGCATGCAACGAAAATGTTATAATTTTTTTATTTTATTTAAACTGTTACAATTATTGATCCACTAAAAAAACATATCAAAAGAGTAGTTCATTGGCTTAACTCCTTCTATGAAAGACGATTATAAGAATGGTCCAAAGTCACGAAGATAAAAAAGTGTCTGAAAATAATGAAATGTATTTTTATGACTTCAGTTCAGTTCGATCCCGCCACCACTCACGCTATTTTGGGGGACAAAATAAGTCCTCGTACAGCGCGATCTGCACTAGAAGATCATTGTTTTTAAAATTATGAGCGTGACTTACCTGAGCAGCATAAAATGAACTACCCAAAGAGATTCCTTCGCTGATGGTTACTCACCTGTTTGTGAAAATAATAGTAACGATGATGGTCAAGTAGGAATAGCAGTCGTAGCTCAGAGAGTATACTTGAATCACGCATTTCAGAAACCTCAAAACTCACATTTTTTTCGAATTTCACTTTTCTAAGGACTTTCATTGTTTGAGGATAGACACGTCTTATGGTGAAGACAACCACCAAAAGTTATTCAATTGAATAGACCAAATATATATCCAAAAAACACATGTATTGCAGAAATCCCAAAACTCCGAGAAGTTTGGTGTTTCTGCAATACAGTATGAACGCAGCCATAGAAGATATTGTTTTTCAACTGACTGTGGCAGCTGTTGTAAAGGCTGTTCATGTGAGAAGAGCCAACAAATTTTATGCCAAACTGAAATAAATTTCGGAAAAGTGCAAGTCCGATAAAAAAAAAACTATTCGAGATATGGGGAGATATCGGCCGATATAGGACATGCTATGAAACAAACTTAATACTGACGTATGTCTTCTCTCGGTTCAAAGACTTTTTAAAGACTTGATTTTGAAAGACTTTTTAGACTCAAATTATTCCATCAATTTACATCTAAGGCTACAATTCATTGTGGATCATGGTTTTCCAAGCTTCATCCTTAGTGGCTTCTTTCCTGAATAACAGCTAAATGTCTGTTTTGAATTTGATGTGTGTACATATATAATATGTACATGGATATATTTTTTTGTTCCATATCATTATAAACATTTCGTTATCGTCATTCAAACTAGCCATTCAGGAAGCGTTTTGTGGAGTGTAACTTCTCAAGTTGATGAATCAACTATCAAATACCTAATTTGTATATATTTAAAAACACAAACTTCTCAAAAGGGCTTTTACAAATCGTGGTTTACATATATTTAAAAAACTGTTTAATATATGTGAACCACGTTTACATATATAGTATTAAACAGTTCTTCTTATTAACAAATTTGAAAAGTTTGTTAACCACAATTATTTTATTTATTTATTATTCAACATGTATTAATTTAATCCTACGCCAGTATTCGAGAAGGGTATAAGATAAGAAAAACTATTATCACCTTTGACAAATATTCATCGACCGATTATTATGGAAGATATTTAGGGGAAAGCTGGCATTTTTCTAAAATACCTCTGAAATACCCTTCCAATATTTCTACCCTTAAGTAATATTATGTCGTTTTTCCACACTTAGCCTGTCCAGAACATAATTCTCTCAATACTTCACGTCAAGGCGCTGGAAGGCTCAAGTAGTTTTGTGTTTGGTCTGAACGGCGTATCAAAGGAAACTTATAGATAGTTTTATGATAGTGTCTTGTCAAGAAATGTAAATAGTCTTTGTATTTTTTTTGTATTGTCACATTTCCTATTTTATTTGTTAGAAATCTTTTTAAAAATAAAGAGTTTATAGTTATGTTTTATTTAGTTATATCAATATTGATAACTAAGTACAGTATTTTATTACACTTTCGATGATGAGTTGAAAAAAGTTTCAATACGATCAATCGTGATTTTGTTACAATACAATTTCTTTCAAATAACTCGAGTTTCGTTTAAAGACAATGGTGTGGAAAAAATCAAAATATATAAGATTTGTTTACACCGAGTGAAATCAAAGAGAAGGTATTCCCTGTGTTAACAAGGTACTATTTTAATAACGCAACCAATTTTGTGAAAGCTTTCACGTTTTTTGTAAAATTGTTAAAAATTAAAATACTTTAAAAAATTTATTTTAATTTTGAACAATTATACATACTTACAATAATAACGATGATATTCGTGGTCTTGTGAAAAACGTTTCAAAATCAAAACTCTCGGGGGTGTCAGTTTCAACCACCGACAGAACCTTGAAAATGCCTTATTATAGACATTCTTGAGGATAAGAGTTTATTTAACATTTAAAATATATTTTTTACCGAAATCAAAAGTACTTTAATTTATTACACTTGTCAAAACGGTGCCATACTGTATAATTCAATGTAGCGGATTTATTACCATGTAGTAATTTCTTCCAGCCTCGAAGATGTTAAAAAGGTCTTTATTAAAAACCAGACTTGAATCCTTTTTTTAAAATGTGGGTTATAATGGGAAATTAACTCGCAACCACCAAACTGTAAGGCATGCATATAACAACTATGCTACTGTTTCGTAGGGTTGTACTCCATCTTTTTTTACATACTAACATGAAATTATTGTTTTTATGTCATTAATGACAAACTCGTATATTGAAACTGTAAAAATGACCCGATATAAGGCGAGTTTGAAAGTAACATATTGACTTCAAAAACATGTTAGAATTTTTTCATTCTTGTCCAGAATATGTCATTCTAGTTCAGAACATATCATTTTAGTCCAGAATTTATCATTTTAGTTCAGAATATACCAATCTAGTCCAGAATATATCTCTTATCTCGTCGACGTATTTCAGCGTCTTTCCGATCTCAGACTTGTGCTATGCTTAAACAGAGATTGTTAATTGACTTTACCAGTTCACCGCTCTCCTTTTTTAACAACGCCCTTTATTATACATGCAGTGAAACTCTGGAACCAGTTACAAACCAAACTTAAACTCGCTCCATCCTTGACATGTTTTAAGAAGTGACTGGAAAAAAATTGATTTCTAGTCAGTAATGTAACGTGTTTCATTTCTAATTTATCTTTCCTCTCCTCTATCCCTTTATTTTCCTTGGATTGATGAAATCTCACTTTTAGCTTTATTATGTGTATGTTCATAAATATGAATAATAATTAATATGAGGTGCATGGTCGCGCTGTAATGCACTGGACTTCCGTGCGGAAGGTCGTCGGTTCGAACCCCGCGCTGTGTTACTCCCCTCGAATGACACAGGCATTTTTTCCGCCTAGTATTCGAGGGTATAAGGATACCTATGACTTCGGTCATATCTATTCTTAAAAAAAATAATAATTTAATACTCTTTTTCGACCATGTATTGTAACTTCATTTACTCGTATGTACTTTTGTGTAGTTGATTGAAATAGATTGACGCCTGGCAATAAGCTTGCCAGATTGGTTTTATAACAAAGTGTTAAATAAATGAATAAATATATCGCATGCACATTAATGATTAGACTTTTGTTGGATGGAAGAAATTATATAAGAGCAACCGAATCGCCTAGTATATCATATATACACTCGAAAGTAAATATGCAATTAAACTTGACATTAATGTTATAATTCACAATCAGGGGAAAATTGTACAGACCTTCATATTTCTTAACCATTGTTATATTCTGAAAAGGTAATATTTTAAAAGCATTTAAGGGAGTGGATCTGAGTTATATTTTCTTAGTGTATTTTTTATCTGCAAGCTATAAATCAAGATGAATATTAAATATCCTAAAGCCTTGAGTCTCGTTGTTGTTTGTTTGTCCTATGAATGTTGGGTCAGCCAGTAACGCTTGAATTTTTAAATTATTCTTATTTTTTTCTTATTCTGATGAAGCAGAGAAAATTTACATTTCGAATAAAAATCCATGGCAAGTGGAACATTAAAAAATACATTTTATTCAAAAATGTTTTTCACAGTTAGCTGTTTATGTCAATTGGACGTAATTGTAAGTTCTTTTTCCCCCACATTTTAATACGATTTAACTTGGTTTAATAGTCTAAGTGTCTCTCCAATCGTTCGTTCATGTAGTACCCTATGACATATCTAAATTATTGTTACCCCAAAGAACAACTGGGATGAGTAAGTAACTTAAAATTCTTCATTGTACGTGCTTTAAATACTACAGTACCTGGACAAGCAGATCCCATTATTTTTACAAGACAACCTCTTTGGCAAAACTGGAACCATTTTATATCTATCATTTTTTAAGTACTACTCGGAATTGAATCCAAAACTCCCAGTTGAAAGACCAGCATTCTACTAATAAGTCCACAAAGGTCCAAAAGACTCGATATGATCACATCAATATAGTTGTTATATTAGGTCTGAAAGTGTTAAATGAGTGGTTTGTGTAGCAAATGACTGCAAGTTGTCTAAATTTTTTCTTGTAGCAAATGCCTTCAACAAATTCCTGAGTGTTCCACAAATTATATATAGGTAAAACTAATCATGACCAACTCTCGTCTCAAGTGACGTGATTTTTCCCCTTTGAATGTGATTGCCGCTGAATTAAATTTAAAAAACTATCGATTCAAAATCATACAATCCACCTGGAAAGAAATACAGTGAAAACTCATCAATAATGTGATCAACAGTCTGCAGATTACCATACATACAAAAATAAAAATTACACCAGCCGTGATCTCTGCATGAGACAAGCGCAACTACCGTGGTCAGTACAAAGTCGGTTCAGATAGCAAATTTGTGGACATTGACAATACTGGAAACGAAGGCTTAATTTGTAATTTGTATTCCTGAGGGAACACCTTTTATAGGGGTTGAGGCACTGTTTTTTTACCTTTTTCATGCAATCTTGACGAAGTGCAAATCCATTTTATGATTTGATTTTGGTTTTATAGAGATTTAAATAGTTAGTCTGTTATATATTAACTTTTTTGCTTTTTCTAAGTCTTCATTTTCAAGGGTGTGGGCTAAAAAACATCTAGTGCCCTTGCGCCCAATATTAATGGAGTGTATCTTGGCCGGAGGGATGTTATGAGATGAGCCCAACCCTTTTAATATCCCTTTAATGTATTTTCTGCTGTTAATTTTGAGATATACGTGTACGTGCGATTTTGAAATGTATTCATATGTGTTCATACTATGTTGCTATCAACAACACTATATTTTTTTGTTTAACTTAATCTGGGGTGGTATTTGTGGGTTAACTTTTTATTTTTTCATTCATTTATTAAATTTTTTTTTTCTTAATCTACATGTACAAGAGGTGTGGGCTGAAAAACGTCTGATGTCCTCGCGGCTGGGCTCGCCCTATATTGGTGGGGTGTATCTCGGCTGGGAGGATTTATGAGATGAGCCCAGACCTTTTGATAGCTTCTCTTTTAACTGTATTTTCTACTATTTTTCTTCAGATATATCATATGTGCGATTTTGGAATGTTTTAACGAGTATACATTTACGTGCAATGTTGTTATCAATAAACATATATTTTTTATTATTATTATTCAACAATGAATGATATCACATTTATACTTTAGATTGCTTAATAAAAATGTGCATTTACATTTAATAAAATATTTTTTCATTCTACATAATGATATTGTTTTTAAAAACGCATATTGGAGTGTTATGTTGGAAGTCGGGAGTTGATGGTCAGGATGACATAAACGCACTTTCTTCAACGATTTATTAAGGTTACGATTGCAATGATTATACTTCAGTATATCACGGAGATATATTTGCGGGACCGAACGTCATAGTGACCTCGTTCGTCCCTAGTGCAAATGTACTAAAAGAACTTGGGCCAAATGTACCATTAACCATTGCTTCCCTGTGATGTGTAACTAGTACATGTGGCTTCTAAAAAGATCAGATTTTAGGTATTCCTCCGTAATACATTTACGCATTGAATGAAAAAATAATATTAATAATGACAAGCACTTATCGGCCACCTCAGAGATATTTTATGAAAATCAGGAATAAATTCACCAATACAATCAAACATGTGCCAGTGTGTGACGTAGGCATATTCATTCTAAAAACCACTTTGGGTAAGGAAGTGACGCTATTTCCGTCTCACTCTCACTCGGTATATGGGAACGCAAGAATAGAATCTCAGTTTGCAGTTGTTTCTTCCTTCGAGGAATACACAGTATTAGTGTTTCGAGTCCCGCCTCAATAGCTTGCGGGCATCCATATGAAGTGGTCTCTTGCGCCCGTTTTGTGAACGTCGGCCGATGTTTTTTCATGTTTTCAGCAATTAAATTTCAAATATTATCACTTTTGACTCCAAATTTAATTAATTTAAGCGATTGGCTATGAATATACTAATGTTCGATTTTAAATCGCTCATTTTTACGTGTATATTGATGTGTATTGAATACACAACACCGGAACGCGCGATTTTTTAGCACCGGAAGGGAAAGATTGATGTACGAATTTTGGTAAAGATATATCTTCATATCTTTCTTTTTTTAGAGTGTAGGAGTAAAGAGTAAATGGGGTTGGATAACATATATTTCCGATAAATATATTGTACTTTAACTACTTCTCTCGCCCTTCACTCATCTACAAGGGATGGGAAACGAGTCCAATAATAAATTAAGACAATGATGAAATATTAAGTTTCGGAAATTCCCATTGACTAACATGCATTCTGGTGATAAGAAAGGTGACCCTCGGGTTCATGTTATGGACTAATAATAGGATGGCCGACCATCACATAACAGAGAGTATCTTCACGTGGCAAAATATTGTGGGTTATGAATTTTTTTTTAATATTTTTTTCTTAACCCAATACATCATTTTTTGATTGATTTTATGTAATTAATTATGTTTCTAAAAATGATTTTATTAATCAAAGGGAAGTCTAATATATACTATAATATAAAATAAAATAAATAAAAAAAACATTTTTTTTCTGAATTGCTAGAAATCTCAAATGACCAATTATTTTCGTTTGAAATGAATGCCATCAATTCCTTCGAGAAAAAGTGTTATATTTATAAGACTAAATAAAGTAACTTTTTCTTTGATATTTCACAAAAAGAGGCAAAGAGAGACTAAGGAGAAATTGACAATCTTGAGAAACCAAAACGGTCGGTGCTTTCTGAAACTTTTATTTCTTTCTGTATGCTGACTTTTCTCCTCATTACGGCTTTAATATTTTCTCTTACGTTAAACTCTGTTTATTTTAATTTCTATGTACTCATTACAATTGTTTCTTAAAAAGTCTAT